>PVJA010018914.1:0-39141 GCA_004027025.1 Myocastor coypus
TTATTTTTTTTTTTTTTTTTTTTTTTTTTTTTTTTTTTTGCTTTTTGAGACAGGGTCTCACTATGCAGTTCAAGCTGGCCTTAAGCTCACTTTTGTAGCCCAGGCTGGTCTCGAACTCACATCGATCCTCCTGCCTCAGCCTCCCGAGTGCTGGGATTACAGGCGTGCGCCACCACGCCCGGCTGATAGATAGATAGATAGATAGATAGGTAGATAGATAGATAGATAGACAGACAGATAGACAGACAGACAGACAGAAGAAAGGGCCAGGTATATAGCTCAGTGGACAAAAATGCCTGCTTAAGCAGAGTGCAATGTCCAGGGTTCAATCCTAGGCCTGCTGGATTGGCTCTGGCCCCATGGTGTACTGACATGGTGATTGAGAAGTGTGCATGGTGGTACAGGCCTGTAATCCCAGCACTTGGCAGGCTGAAAACAGGAGGATCACTACAAGTCTGATCTACATAGTGACAACCTGTAGGCCCTGTACTAAACACATTTAAAAAAAATAATAAAGCTTAAAATGATATTATAAGAAAGCTTTCTTGATACTTGTTTTTAAGTATTCTGACATAAGTATGATTAAGAAAATTAGGGTTTCTACTTTATATTAAAAATATAAATATTCTATGATTCTCTTGACCTAGTATACCTGCTTTATATTATGGTATAGCATGAGAAAATTTTTCCATCACCTAAATTATATGTTTAGGACTAACCAGATGGCTCAGTGGTCTAAAGCACCTGCTTAGGCAAGCTTAGGCAACCTCAGGGACCATGGTCCAATCCCCAGCACCACATGCTGCAGCAGCCCCACCCCCAGGGCAGACTTAACTAGCCATAACATAAATAAATAAATAAATAAATAAATAAATAAAGTTTAAAAAATAAATAAATAGGGACTGGGGAGATAGCTCTGTGGCACAAGTGCCTATCTGGCAAGTGCAAGGTCGTGAGTTCGAACCCTGGTCCCGCAAAATAAATAAATAAATAAATAAAAAATAAAAAAAATTTGGGCCAACGAGATGGTTCAGCAGTGCTTGCGTAGGTAAGCTTAGGCAACTTCAGGGACCAAGATTTAATCTCCAGCACTATATGCACCGCCAGCACCATGCCCAGGGCAAGTTGAGCTGGCCATAATAAAAAAATATATATATAAATAAAAATAAAAAAATAATAGTCCCACCAAAAAAAAGAGGATTGAAAAATTTAAAAAATTATATGTTTAATACAATAATGTGTCTTGCTCTGTTACTACTTAATGTGTCTGACAAACAAGTTCCCAAGTCAATTGCATTAGTACAGGTTACACACTTTCTCTTTTCAAGAGTCTAATGTTTCTAGGTCATGATTTTACTTTGCTTCTGAATTCAATATAAGTTAATGGTTTGCACAATGAAGGTAAACTTGCTGTAATAAGTTTTATTCAACTAAAAGAAAATATAAGGCCAGGTACTGCAATGCTTGCCTATAATCCCTGGACTCAGGAAACAGAGGCAGGAGGATTACAAATCTGAAGCCAGTCTGAATTACAGAGTGAGACCCTGTCTAAAAAAAGGGGGGGAGGCTGGTGAGATAGCTCCATGGCACAAGTGGTGCCTAGCAAGTGCAAGATCATGAGTTTGAGCCCCAGTCCTGCAAACAAAACAAAACAAACCCCAACAGACAGAATCCCAGCACTGAGTTCAGGCTGGCCTTGAGCTCAATTTTGTAGCCCAGGTTGGTCTCAAACTCACACCAATCCTCAGCCTCCCAAGTGCTGGGATTATAGGTATATGCCACAATGCCCAGCCTCAATAGGCATTTCTTAAATTCATACATTTCTTCTCAAATTGTTCTCTATAGCCTATACTATAAAGCTATTTAATACTTATAAAAGCCACTATAAAAAAAGCCATTGTATACTTATAATTTAGAATAACTGGGTCAGTGGTATAAACCCCTGCCTGGCAAGCACAAGGTCCTGAGTTTGGTCTATAGGCATGTGCCACCATGCCCCACTAAATGGCTTTTTTTTTTTTTTTGCTGGGCTGGGTGGGATGTAGTTATGTAATCCTGCCAAGTGGCCAGCAGTCACCCTGTCTTCTGGCGTGATTATGTGTGACATTGATTGATTGATTGATTGATTGTGGAACTGGGCATTGAATTTAGGCCCTTATTTGCCAGGCAAGTGCTTATTCTATTGAGCTATCTCCCTGGCCCATGTGTGACTTTTAGGTGAACACATGTAACCAACTACCACTGTCTTTATCTTCTCTATCTCCTCCTTTTGGTTTTCTTAAATAACTGGGCTTGCAAGTTAAGCCTGTGATTTGGGACAACACTGAACTTCCTTTTTTTTTTTTGCAGGACCAGGGTTCGAACTCACAACCTTGCACTTGCCAGGCAGGCACATGTGCCACGTAGCTATCTCCCCAGCCCCTACATTTAACGTCTGAGAACAAGAAAAAGAAATGTTTTCTTTATTTCCACATATCTCACTTTTTCTTCTTGGTAAGACAAAATACTAAGCACCCAAAGTCAAACTGGGAATGGCTTCTTTAACTCACAATCTGTAGGGGGTTCAGTCCATAGTTGGCTGGCTCCAAGGCAGCATGACATAGCAAACCAGCATCGTAGAGAAGAAACAGCTCTTGGTGGGCAGATGGTAGCAAAGCAACAAGAGATGCCCACAGCTCTTTCTATCCCTTATGTCTTATCCAGGCTACTCGGGGCAGATACCATGCACACTCTGAATCCTAGCAATGCACTGTGAATTAATCCCAGGGTCACACACTCTAGATCCAGCCGCCTCTGAAAAAGTCCCACCTATGACTGCCTGAGGCTTTGAGGGACATCTAGACACAAACCATAACATCCTTTTTTTTTTTTTTTTTGCCCCCTAAGGGTATTTTAGGGAAGGGTCTACAGGGTGTTCAAGGTCTCACTACTAGATCAGTCTCATAGTGATCCATCTGTTTACAGTCTCCCAAGAGCTGGGATTACAGGTGCACACCAACATGCCCATCTCAATTGCAGTCTAGCCTGCTTAGGAAATCTTAGGCAACTCACAGGTATCACAGTTCAATCCCTAGCACCTCATGCTTTGCCAGCCTTATCCCCAGGGCAGGCTGAGATGGCTATAATCAAAAAAAGAAAAAAAAAAAAGGCAAGCCATCTCAATTGCAGTCTCAGCATGCCTTGGTGGCAAGGCCAGCACAGCAGGCCTGGGGACAAACTCCTAGCCTCTAGCCTCTTGCATGCACTTTACTCTGCTGAGCTATTTGGGCTGCCCTACAAACCGTAACACTCTGCTCTTTGCTCTTAAAGACTCACACATATCCCTATATGCAAAAGACACTTAGTCTATCTCCAAGTGTTGTCAGAGTCCTAATAGTTTCAGCATTGCTGAAAAGTCCAAGTCCAAAGTCTCCTGTGAAATTTAAAGGAAACTCTTAGCTGTAAGTCCCTGCAAGAATTAAGAAGAACCTGGGTGTGGTGGCACGCGCCTGTAATCCCAGAACCTGGGAGGCTGAGGCAGGAGGATCTATGTGAGTTCAAGACCAGCCTGGGCTACCAAAGTGAACTCAGGGAGATAGCTCAGTAGAATAAGTGCTTGCCTGACAAGCATAAGGTCCTGAGTTCAATCACTGGTTGGGGGGAACACTTGATTTAATTTGGGACCAGCGAGATAGCTCAGTGGTCTAAAGCGCCTGCTTTGCCAACCACAGGGACCGTAGTTCAATCCTGCCAGCCATAAATAAAGTTAAAAAAAAAAAAGTGAGCTCAAGGCCAGCCTGAATTGCATAGTGAGACCCTGTCTCAAAAAGAACCCCCCCCCAAATTAAATACTATCAGTAATTAATAGCACAAGACAGATATTTCCATTCCAAAAGTTACAAACAGGGACACAGCAGGAAATAGGAACAAAGCAAGACTGAAATCCATCATGGAAATCATTAAATTCCACAGTTCCACTTCCAGAATCCCCGTGCACCTATGGCAAGTTGTAAATTCCAAAGGGCTGGGGCCAGGGAGATAGCTCCGTGGCAAAGGGCCTGCCTGGCAAGTGCAAGGTCGTGAGTTTGAACCCTGGTCCCACCAAAAAAAAAAAAAAAAAAAAAAAAATTCCAAAGGGCTTAGGTGGCTTCACCCTTCTGGCACCTCTGGTGATGGCAGCTTCTGTGGCTTCTCTCTTGGGCTGACTCTGTTCCCTCCTTTCACTCTTCCTCAGATGACCCTGTCTTCTCCAGACCTCTGGCATCCCTGATGCACCTTTTGCGCTACACTCATGGGTTCACACTGCCCTCTCAGGTGCATGCTGCTTGACCTCCCAGGCCTTTCCTTGAAATCTGGGTAGAAACTTTTCCAATTCCACAACTCTTGCATTCTACATGTGTCCAAAACTAGTGCAGCATGGATTTTGCCAAGGTCTGCCACCAGCTAGAGCAGTAGCCAGGCTTCCTTCTCTTAGCTATAGGGCTCAAGTGTCTACGAGCCAAACCCCAAAGGAACAACTTTCCTAGGCTGCTGCCATTCTGGAACATGGTGCTTTGGGGCTCATTACTCAAAGTAGAGTCTTTCACCTTTGCAACTAGGAGGCTGTAGAGGCTGGAATTCTGTTGGTTGTTGTGATATATCCTCAGGCCATACTTTCTATTGTTTTCTTCCAAAATACTTTTTTTCTTTTTTCTGTTTTGTGGTACCTGGGACTGAATTCAGGACTTTGCATTTGCCAGGCAGGTTTTTATTCTATTGAGCTATCTCCCCAGCCCAAGCTTTTTCTCATTAGCCTTTTTTCTTTTCTTTTTTTTTTTTTTGGTCTTTTTTTGAGACAGGGTCTTGCTATGCAGTTCAGACTGGCCTTGAGTGCACTTTTGTAGTCCAGGCTGGTCTCAAACTCACACCTAACTTCTTGCCTCAACCAAGTGCTGGGATTACAGGCATGTGCCACCATGCTTGGCTTTTATCTTTTTTTTAAATAATTTTAAGGGGCCTGGCAGGATGGCTCAGTGGTCTAAAGCGCCTGCTTAGGAAAGCTTAGGAGGCTGCAGGAACTGCGGTTTGATTCCCGGCACCACATGCTGCGCCAGCCCTGCCCTTAGGGCAGGCTGAGCCAGCCATAAAAATAAATAAATAAACAAACAAAAGTTCTGAAACAAGAAAAAAAAATAAATTCAAAAAAAAATTTAAAACATTCAGCCAGCTCTTTGCTCTTGATTCTCAATATAAATCTTGCTAAATGACCCAAACAACAGTCATGACACCACTTTAATATTAGACTATCTTGAAATTTCTGACAGATTAGTCTACTGATCTTAGTCCACTTTGACTCAGGCAAAATCTCTGGACACAAACAAACTTTCTGCCAATACATAAAATACATCATTGGAGTCCAACAGCCAATGCAGTCTTTTTTTCCAGTAGAAACTTCCTGAGCCTGGTCTTTACCTTCAGAATTTCTGTCAGCCTTCTGGTCTTCTGAACTCTCACAAGAATCTCCAATAAAATACAGCCTCTTGGCCAGCATCTATAAACCTTTCCTAGCTTTCCCTTCCCAAAAAGCAGCTCCAGAGATTCCTAATCCACACAAGTAAGTACAGTCACAATGACCCCACTTCTGGTATCAAATTTGTCTTATTTATTCTCATTGCTGAGACAAAACACTGGACACCCAAAGTTAAAGGGGGAAAAGTCTATTAAGCTCACAATTCATAGAGGTTGCCAGAAGTGGTAGCCCATGCCTATAATCCCAGCACTTGGGAGGCAGGGGCAGAAGGATCCTTTTGAGTTCAAGACAGCTTGGGCTACAAAGTCAGCATAAGGTCAGTCTGAACTGCATAGTAAGACCCTGTCTCAAACAGAAAAAAAAGGAATAATTTATAGGGGTTTCAGTTCATAATTGGCTAACTCTAAGATAGAATAGCATGGGAGATGGGCACCACAAAGAAGAAACAGCTCATGGTGAGCAGATAGTAGCAAAGGAACAAGTGTCAACCATAGCTCTTGCTACTCTTTATATCTTATCAGGTTACTCAGGACTGGTAGCACTCACACCCTTAATCCTAGTGCCCTTGATTCTAGCAATGCACCATGAATCAATCCCATTGTTACACATTCTAGATCCAGTCTAAGGATCTGAAAAAGTCCCACCTATGACTGCCTGAGGCTTTGTGGGACATCTAGACACAAGCCATAAGCTTGCACAAGAAGAAAAATAGAAACAGTATACTGTCCCTTAAGAATTCATACAAAACAAAGACTGGGTTACTGGCCCAGGTAAATGTGGGGGCATTTGATAGGTGGATACCTGCTTTCATCCTAGCAGAATGACTGTCTTATCTAGTTGGGAGAGGGGAGATAGTTGAGAATTCAGTACTTGGCATGGGCCAAATGTCATGTAGTATGCTAGCTGCTCTTCCCATGGAGAAAAAAAATGTGTATTTAAAAAATCTGTAGGAAGCCAGGCATGGTGGTGCATGCCTGTAATCCCAGCACTCGGGAGGCTGAGGCAGGAGGATCGGTGAGAGTTTGAGACCAGCCTGGGCTACAAAACTGAGCTCAAGGCCAGCCTGAACTGTACAGCGAGACTCTGTCTCAAAAAGACAAAAAAAAAAAAAAAAAAAAAAAAAAAAAAAAAAGGTCTGTAGGGGAGATAGCTCCGTGGCACAAGTGCCTGCCTGGCAAGTATAAGGACATGAGTTCAAACCTTGGTCCCGCAAAAAAAAAAAAAAAAAAGTCTGTTAGTCACAATAAAGTGAATGGGCTCTTAAAAGGCACAAAGGAAAATCCAGCTTCTTTTTGTAACTGATTAGCAGAGGCCTCAGGCATGCCACAGGTATGCAAACATAGATCTGTTTTCTAGGGAGGAAGAGGCACTAATGAGACATTTCATTTGTCAGTCAGCTCCAGATATTCAACATAAGCTACAAAAACTTAGGATGGAAGCCGGGCGTGGTGGCTCACGCCTGTAATCCCAGCACTTGGGAGGCTGAGGCAGGAGGATCGTTGTGAGTTCGAGACCAGCCTGGGCTACAAAAGTGAGCTCAAGGCCAGCCTGAACTGCACAGTGAGACCCTGTCTCAAAGAAAAAAAAAAAAAAAAAAAACTTAGGATGGAGCCTCAGATACATATAACCTAATTGCTTGACACAATCTTTTCTGTGTTCAACAACTGGGAGCCAGAGGAGAAAGAGAAAGGCTATGATTATATCTATTGCAGTTGGTGACACTTAAAGCAACTCAGGTCATCAAAGAAAAAAGCAAAACCCAGGGACAATGGAGGAAACTGTTCCTGTTTCAAGTGTAAGAAGACTAAATACTGGGCACCAGCCTGCACTAAGCTTCCACACCTGGGCCCTGCTCTAAATGTGAGAGAGCTGATGTGCCTGACTCGTGGCACTGGAGGTCTGATTATCCCCATTCCTGGAGAGGGGTCAGGCTGGCCAGAAACCTCACTTCCTATGACAACTAAGGAGGCCCACAGGAACCTGCAATGCCCCTATCCATGGACATCACCACCTGCCTGAGGAACTCTAGGTGATCTTAGACACCATGGGTGAGCCAATTCAACTGCTTATGCATATGGGACAGCTCACCGTGCTTTGATTTCCTTCTCTGGAAAACTCTTCTAGGTCTATTCCACAGCTGGGGTAGGTAGGACTTGTAGCTGGAGATTCTTTACCACTCCTCTGATGTGTCACTTTGAAGGACAAATGTTTAACCATGAGCTTCTCTTGTCCCACAGTGTCTTACCCTTGCTAGAAGAGGTTTATTAACAAAACTGGGAGCAATTTTCAAATCCCTGTTAAGACTAAAATGGACCAGGTCTCTCTGGCCAAATTAGCCAACAGGTGACTCATGCTGCATGATATAAGGGCATGGTAGGGCAAATTCTGCTGCCAGTAGTTACAAGGCTAAAAGCCTCCACCTGGTTCCTGAGTACAATATCCAGTCAGGGAAAAGGCACATAGAGGCCTATAGCCTCTCACAGATGAGTCTCTCAAATAGGGCCTTCTGAAGCCTTATATACCCCTATTCTCCCTGTGATGAAACCGTTGGGAGAATACAGGCTGGAACAAGGCTTCTACCTAATAATTAAAGAGGCTGTTGGGCCAGCAAGATGGCTCAGCAATTTAAGTGCTTGCTTAGGCACACTTCAGCAACTGCAGAGACTGCACTTGGATCCCCAGCATCACAAGCTATGCTAGCCCCACCCTCAGAGCAGGCTGAGCCAGACTTACTTTTTTTCTTTCTTTCTCTCTTTCTTTCTCTTTCTTTCTTTCTTTCTTTCTTTCTCTCTCTCTCTCTCTCTCTCTCTCTCTCTCTCTCTCTCTCTCTCTCTTTGCAGGACCAGGGTTCAAACTCATGACCTTGCACTTGCCAGGCAAGCACTTGTGCCATGGAGCTATCTCCCAGCCCCCAGACATAATATATTTAAAAAAAAAAAAGGCTGTTACTACAATCTATCCTTTGGGAGATTCATGTATAATTGACTCCCAAATTCCAGGTGATATTAATTGGTTCTCAGTCATAGATTTAAAAGGTGCATTCTTTTCCAAGATGGTACATAAGACTCTCAGTTTGTGTTTACCTTTGAATGCAAAAATCCCTTTCTAAGAAAAATAATATATTGCTCAGTTGTCTCACAGAGATTAAGAGACAGCCTTACCATTCTTCTTCTTCTTCTTCTTCTTCTTCTTCTTCTTCTTCTTGTTCTTCTTCTTCTTGTTCTTCTTCTTGTTCTTCTTCTTCTTCTTCTTCTTCTTCTTCTTCTTGTTCTTCTTCTTCTTCTTCTTCTTCTTCCTCTTCCTCTTCCTCTTCCTCTTCTTCTTCTTCTTCCTCTTCTTCTTGTGGCCAGCTCAACCCACTCTATGGCAGGGCTGGTATGGCATGGCATGTGGTACCAGGGAATCAAACCACCTGTCTCTTCATGCTTATCTAAGCTTGCCTAAGCAGGCACTTTAGACCACTGGGCTACCTCACTGGCTCTAGTCCTTATTTTTTTGTTTGGGCACTAGAAAAAGACTTGAGAAACCTATAGCTAGAATAAGAAGGGGCTGGAGAAATAGCTCAGTAGAATAAATGCTTGCCTGGCAAATACAAGCATCTGAGTTCAATCCCCAGTTCTGCAAATAAAATAAAAAAATAGCTGGGCATGGTGGCACATACCTGTAATCCCAGCACCTGGGAGGCTGAGGCAGGAGAACCAATGTGAGTTTGAGACCAAGCTGGGCTACAAAAGTGAGCTCAAGGCCAGCCTGAACTGCATAGCTAGACCCTGTCTCAAAAAGACAAGGGGCCAGGGAGATAGCTCCATGGCACAAATGCCTGCCTGGCAAGTGCGAGGTCATGAGTTTGAACTCTGGTCTCACACACACACACACAAAAAAGACAAACAAACAAACAGGGCTGGCAAGATAGCTCAGTGGTCTAAAGCACTTGCTAGGCAAACACAGGGACCACGGTTTGATCCCCAGCACACATGATGCACCAGACCCACACCCAGGGCAGTCTGAGCTAGCCATAACATAAATAAATAAAGCACTTTTAGAATAAGGAGCCATCCTATAGTATGTAGATTACATTCAGTTTGTAGCCCACCTCTGGAATTATCTAGCAGTTGGAGTATATATTACTATAATATTATATATATATATATATAGATAGATAGATAGATAGATATGCACACATACATACATATCATTAATTCATTGAATATTTTAACTTTTTTTTTTTTTTTTTTTTTTTTTTTTTTTTTTTTTTTTTTTTTTTTTGTCTTTTTGAGACAGGGTCTCCCCATGCGGTTCTGGCTGGTCTTGAGCCTTGAGCTCACTTTTGTAGCCCAGGCTGGTCTTGAACTCTCACCGATCCTTCTGCCTCCGCCTCCCAAGTGCTGGGATTATAGGTTATGTGCCACCATGCCTGGCTCAATATTTTAACTTTTAGCTCTTAGGCAGAACCTTCAAAAAGGGCAGAAAAACATATCCACCTACCTTATATTTGTTTTAATATATTTTTTCTTGCCACTTTTGCTCATTATAAGACATCTGCATTCAATTCTTTTCTCCTTCTCCACTTTGTCTATATATCCTGCAGTAAAATTATAATATTTTAATAACTATAACATTTTATTTTAAAAATATTAAAATCCCTCAAAACTAGGCTAGGAAAAAGTCTAACTTAGCCGGGCCTGGTGATGCACATCTGTAATCCCAGCACTTGAGAGGCTGAGGCAGGAGAATTGATGTGAATTTGAGACTAGCCTGGGCTACAAAGTGAGCTCAAGGCCAGCCTGAACTGCATAGTGAGACCGTGTCTCAAAAAGACAAAAGAAAAAGTCTAAGTTACATAAAACTAAAACAAAACAAAATGAAAACTCCTGCAGAATACATAGCTAAAGACTATACTGGATTGCATTTCATCAATCCTATGACGTATCACTCGATTTTCTTCCCGGGGGGGGGGGGAATAATTTTGTAAGACTTAACTGTTAGACTGTTTCTCAGGGTGTTCTCTACTAAAGTGAAAGCAGCACATTCTATGACCAAATACTGAGTAAATACATCTCAGTCACCAGCTATTTAGTAAATGATGTTATCAGTTTTAAAAATTTTACTCAGTTGCAACTTGATTTTCAACCACTTTTCATTGACCTTAACTTACAACATGAGTCAAATTAACTCTTAAAATATCAACAGTTCATCTAAACCTCCTGGGAGCCTTCAGTATACTTTCAAAGCTGGTCTGGACACTCCACTGCTGGTCTTTAACTAGTGCCTTTTAAAAATGTACATAGGGTGGGGAGCAGCCGGAGTGCTGCACCAAGCCACTGGCCTAGGACACGCAAGGCCTGGGTTCCTTTTCCAGCTCCCCCAAGAAATGACATGCAAAAGGAAACAGAAGTAGCAAAGGAAAAAGTGACTGACAATCTTTATTTCAGTGCAAGAAAGAATAATCCCATTTCTAAGACTGTTGCATACTATGCCAACAATGGTGGTAGTTGGTGTAGACATGATGCCCTCAGAGTTCCCACTGAAGTGACTCCAAAGTTGAATCCTATGATCCCAGACAATTTTTTGTTTGTTTTGTTTTCTTTTTGAGACATGGCCTCATTCCAGAGACCAGGCTGTACTCCAGGTTGGCCTTGAACTCACTACTTAGCTCAGGCTGGCCTCAAATGTGTAATCCTCTTGCCTCAGCCTCTTGAGTATTGGGATTACCGGCATAGACCACCACACCCAGGACAGGTCTGCATCTGACACAGAGGAAAAGACATGTGGACAAAGACAAATGATTATTTGCAGCAATCATGACCATGGCACCATAAATACAAATGACGCTAATCTCTTCATTTCCTTGGCTATGTTGTTAGTTAGTAATGTATTCCTTCTACCTCCTCCTCCTTCTCCTTCTTCTTCACTGGTGTTTTTAAGACACGGTCTTGCTATGAGCTTACTTTTCAGCCCAGGCTGGTCTTGAACTCTCAACAATTTCCTGCCTCAGCCTCTGGCAGGCTGGGATTACAGAAGTGTGCCACCACACCCAGCTAGTAATGCATTTTTTTTTTTTTTTCTGAGACAGGGTCTCTCTATGCAGTTGAGGCTGGCTTTGAGCTCACTTTTGTAGCCCAGGTGGGTCTCGAACTCGCACCAATCCTCCTGCCTCATCCTCCCGAGTGCTGGGATTACAGGCGTGCGCCACCACGCCCGGCTTTAGTAATGCATTCTTATAGCTCAAAAATGTAAACATGAATCCCCAGTACCGCAGAAAAAAAAAAAAAAAAAAAAGTTAATGTGGCCAGGGATGTATCTCAGCATCACAGTGCCTGCCTGGCAAGTGCAAGGGCTTAAGTTCAATGCTTAGTGCAAAAAAATAAAAGTTAGTAGTAGAAGAAGACACTCAGGGAAGTTCAGGCACAGGCACTATGTTTCCTTCCCAGAATCATGCAGCACTGAAGACAACATCAGCATCCTACAAGCCAGCTACAGAACCAGACAGCGGTCTCCTCACAGAACTGAGGCAGGTACACCGACCCTACCTCCAGTTCATGAGAGAAAGGTTTCATTCTACCTACCAAGAAGTCAGCAACAGTGACCTGCTGGCTAAATCTGAAAGGCTGCTCTGGTCTCCTTTCTCCTCAGCATCCCACAGTATTTTGTCCTCCCAGGAAGTCTTGCCCTACTAGAGCTCTTTGTGACATATTGCTTTCAAGTTTTTTCTTCCACTCACTTGGTCCTCTGCACTATGGTCTTAACCTAAGAGCTGCACTCCATAGGTGCAACAGTCTCCACATAGCCGCTCCAGGCCTTCACCTTTGTCTGCACACCAGGGTGCCCCTGGAGCCAGTCCTCTCCCCAGCCCCAGCCCTCATAGTCTGTCCCTCATGTCTTCCTCTGGGGTTGCCCCCAAGCCCTCAAACCCGGAAGGTTCTAGACTAAGCCTCCCTCACCAGCAGGCTCCACTTGCTTAGGCTTCTCTCTGAGCTGGCCACCCTCCCCAGCACAGATGATTATATTTTATTTGTTTGTTTATTTATTTATTTTTGCGGTACCAGGGATCAAACTCAGAACCTTGCACTTGCCAGGCAGGCACCTATGCCACTGAGCTATCTCCCCAGCCCTAGGACATTTGTATTTTTATATAGGACCTAGAACACTTAAGCTGACAGATGGGTACTGAATGACAGAGCAACATCCCCAGTTTATGCCATGAATTCACAGGAAATAGGTTCCAACAACTCAAGTTACTTCCCATTGGTCCTCATAAAGTGTGCTTCTCTGGGAGAGGCAGGCTGGCATTTCAGTGGGACCCAGATACCTCTTTGGGTTCCTTCTTTTTCTGATCATTTTCCTTGACATGTTTCAGGAAGCCATTACAACTCTTTGAGTGTTTAATATACTCAATACGTACATTAATCCTCTTCTCAAGCATCTTGCCTTTAACTTGGTTGTTTAAAACAATGCCAACAGCATGCTGGATAACTAGGCTCTTCCTGTTTTGCTATGGCAACATTTGTGAGGCATTTCTTTTTGCACAGTACCCGTTCCCTTGATGTCTACAATGTTACCCTTTTTGTAGATTCGTAGATTCGCAGGTATGTGGCCAAAGGAACCACCCCATGTTTTCTAAAAGGCCTAGAGAACATGTACAGATTTTTCCTTCTCTTGCTCTTTGTGTTAATAGTCATTTTGACAAGTTACTACAAGATGGTGGTTCCGCCAGAAAGGAAGGCTGACATAGGGTTCTGATATGCAGTTCAGACTAGCCTTGAACTTGCTGCAACCTTCCTCCCTCATCCTCAGTGCTGGGATTGTAGGTGTTTGCCACCAGTCCCAGCCTTGTAAATTCTTGTTCCACTTTCAAAATCCTAAAAATGGAGGCAGGTGTGGTGGTGCACACCTGTAACCTCAGCACTTGGAAGCCTGAGGCAGGAGGATCGGTGTGAGTTCGAGTTCGAGACCAGCCTGGGCTACAAAAGTGAGCTCAAGGCCAGTCTGAACTGAATAATGAGACCCTGTATCAAAAAGACAAAAAACAAAAAAGTACTACAAATGGAATCTGCAGATTATACAGCATTGATATGGTACTTGAAAGCTAATGATGATGATGACAAATAAAGGGGAGGGGGAGCCAAAAGACTGCAGTTAGCACAACAACAACAACAAAAAAACCCCAAACAAACAATGTGAACTATGGCTAGAGAGACAATTCAATAGAATAAGCGCTTGCCTGGCAAGCACAAGGTCCTGAGTTCAGTCCCCAGTACTACAAAAACAAACAAACAAACAAAAACTATGTGGACTAGCAGTGGCTGGCCTTGGTTCATCTAGGCTTGCTGTACTGGCCCCACCCCCGGGGCACACTGAGACAGTGATGGAGACTGGGTGTGGTGGTGTGCGCCTGTAATCCCAGCACTTGCGAGGCTGACAACAGGAGGATCTCTAGGAGTTCAATTTATGCAGTGAGACCCTGTAGACCTTGTAGAACCTGTCCTAAATACAATAACAAGCAAACAGTCAGTCATTGGACTAAAAATAGCACATCTCCTAACAACAGCTAGAAGAAAAAATAACAGAAAAGTACACAGCATTTAATTCTAAGAGGGAAGAACACATTTAGTTTTTTGGGAATATCTTTGTAAGTTAACTATAATTTAAGTAGCAGTAATAAGTAATGGTTGAAAGATACTGAGGGGCCACGGAGATAGCTCAGGACCTCAAGTGCCCACCTGGCAAGTGCAAGGTCCTGAGTTCGATCCCCAGTTCTGAACAAAAGAAAGAAAAAAAAAAAAAAGATACTGGAAATTGGAGGTTTCTGTTTGATGAGCTAAATTAGAATGTGTGTGAAGACAAGAGTTAAACATAAAATGCTTGTTTGGATCACTGTAGCAGTTATTGTATTCGGGGGGGGGGGGGAACCTTACTATACTACTAATAAAAGATACTGAATAATCCCAGCACTTTAGAGGCTGAGGCAGGAGGATTAGTGCAAATTTGAGACCAGTCTGGGCTACAAAAGTGAGCTCAAGGCCCGCCTGAACTGCATAATGAAACCCTGTCTCAAAAAGACAAAAAAGCCGGGCGTGGTAGTGCACGCCTGTAATCCCAGCACTGGGGAGGCTGGGGCAGGAGGATCGCTGTGAGTTCGAGACCAGCCTGGGCTACAAAAGTGAGCTCAAGGCCAGCCTGAACTGCATAGTGAGACCCTGTCTCAAAAAGAAAAAAAAAAAAAAAAGACAAAAAAATATACTGGAAAACTAAGTCCGTTGAAAAGAGGCTTTGATGAAATAGTTGGGAACCTGGGCCTGCTGGCACATGCCTAGAATCCCAGAGCTCTGGGAGGCTGAAACTGGAAGGTTGCAAAATCAAGTCCAGCCTGAACAACTCGATGATTTAGTGAAGAAAAAAGCCCAAAATTCCAATAAATAAATAGGTTCATGAGGGACTGGGGAGATAGCTCCATGGCAGAAGTGTCTGCTTGGCAAGTGCAAGGTCATGAGTTCGAACTCCAGGCCCACAAAAAGAAAAAAGAAAAAAAAAAAAAAAAAAAAGGCTCAGGACCCTCAGTGCAAAAGCCTGGGACCAACCCCCAGCATGAGAGAGCTGGAAGTTGGGCGTGGAGCAACCTGCCTGCCTGCCTGTAACCCCTGCAACATGGTAGGCTGAGCTATGAGGGCTGCAAACTTGAGCCTAGCCTCAGTAAGACAGAAATTCAGTGAGACCCTGCTTTGAAATTATTATTTTTTTTTTTTTCCTTTTTGAGACAGGGTCTCGCTATGCAGTTGAGGCTGGTCCTGAGCTCACTTTTGTAGCCCAAGCTGGTCTCGAACTCGCACCAATCCTCCTGCCTCAGCCTCCTGAGTGCTGGGATTACAGGCGTGAGCCACCACGCCCGGTCCTGCTTTGAAATTAAAATAGAAAAAAGCTGATGATATAGTCCACTGGCAAGGTGGGGATTCAAGCACCAGTGGAAGGAGAAAAGGAAGGGAAGGAAAGGGAGAGAAAAGCAAGGGACAGAGAGGGACAAAACCCCTGGAGGAGGAATCTACTAGAAAAGAGAATTCCCAGCAGTCACATATTTGTAACTGGACAAAAGATGAGCTCAGGCTTATCATATACCTTCAAGAAGAGTACAGGAAGAGTTTTGTGCCTTTCAAAGCTTTGTGCTCCTTGTGAAGGAAAGTAATGGTAACTTTAAAATAGCAATTTTTACATATTTATGTAAAAATAGAAAGGGTCAGGAGGAACTCTCAGAAATAAGTATCCTAAACCCTTGTAAACATCTTTAATATTTCACACATGAATTATGCATAAAATAAGGAAGGTCTC
Source organism: Myocastor coypus (assembly GCA_004027025.1). Lineage (NCBI taxonomy): Eukaryota > Metazoa > Chordata > Mammalia > Rodentia > Myocastoridae > Myocastor > Myocastor coypus. Next base: position 15,809 of record PVJA010018914.1, read on the forward strand.
TAACATAGATTCAAAGCAATTCCATTTATTTATTTATTTATTTATTTATTTATTTATGTCCAGCTCAGCTTGCCCTGGGGGTGGGGCTGGTGTAGCATGTGGTGTCAGGGATCGAACTGTGATCCCTGTGGTTGCCTATGTTCACCTAAGCAGGTGCTTTAGACTGCTGAGCTATCTCACCAGCCCCTATTCCAGCTTGGAAACCAGAGTATACTGCTGCTTTTTTTTTTGTCTTTTTGAGACAGTGTCTCACTATGCAGTTCAGGCTGGCCTTGAGCTCACTTTTGTAGCCCAGGCTGGTCTCGAACTTGCACTGATCCTCCTGCCTCAGCCTCCCAAGTGCTGGGATTATAGATGTGTGCCGCCACACCCAGCCACAGCTGCTTTTAAGAGCCCTTACTCTATTAAGTTCACTAAAGGACCCACCATGAAAACATCTTTCCCATTTCCCATCTGCTGCTTGCTTAACTGCCGAGGATGGCCTGAATTTGTGAACCTCCTGCTTCAGCCTTCAAGAAGTCTGAGATTACAGGCTTGACCACCAAAACCTTAACCCCAACTTAAAATTCCAGCATTGTGACTTTGTTGGCTGAACTGGTGACTGAATTCAGGGCTTCTCACTGGGCAACACACTAGTTCTTTTTCTTTCAGACAGGGTCTGGCTAAATTACTACATTGCCCAGGCTGGGCTCCAAGCTGCAATGCATCTGCTTCAGCCTTCTAGAATGCTGGGATTACAAGGGTGTACCATGAGCCCAGCCTTATTCTGACATTAACTGCTGTGGTCATACTAGTAATTAGAAATGTATGAATATGCTTCACACCTCTACAGATCCTGCTGAGAAATTTTCCCACTGCAAAGTATCCTTCCTGACCCATGAGAGTTAAACAGTCTGAGCAAAACTTTCATGGGACTATTGCCTATGCATTTTTTTTTTAATTTCTATTTTTATTTTTTTGAGACAGGGTCTCGCTATGCAGTTCAGGTTGGGCTTGAGCTTACTTTGTAGCCCAGGCTACTCTCAAACTCACATTGATCCTCCTGCCTCAGTCTCTCAAGTGCTAGGATTACAGGCATGTGCCACTATGCCCAGCTGCATTTTTCTTTAAATGTAACAATTATTTCACATGCCTTTGCCTTAGGACAGTCATGAAAAATGGCTCTCATTTCACTTTTTTAAAAAAAATTTATTTAGTACAAGATCTACAGAGACTATGCAGACTGGACTGGTAGTGATCTTCCTGCTTTCAGTCTCCCAAGCAGTGGGATTATAGGCACCCTACCACGACACCATGTCAGTTGCTATCTCAGTGTGTCTTAGGAGCAGTGCCAACACAGCATGCCAGGGATCAAACCCTGGTCACTGTGCTCTGCCTAAGCAGGCACTTTAGTCCACTAAGCTATCTGGCTGGCATCATTTTTTAATGTCTTTTTGTTTCTTGATCTTGTCATGATCCTCCTACTCAGTGCTGGGAATGTCACAGGCCATACCACCTGGCTCACTTTTTAGTTTGCTAGAATTGAATTAATCTGTAATAGTAAAGGTGTTCCAGTTGTAATACCAAGCTAAAATGCTCACCAATGTTATCTTAAACTTTGCACTATTCTCTTAGATCACCAGAAAAAAAAAAAAAAAAAAAAACAAAGAAAGCATTTATTCTTTTTTATTATTATTATGGCTGGCTCAGCCTGCCCTGGTGCAGCATGTGGTGCCAGAGATTGAACTATACTCCCTGCAGTTACCTAAGCTTTCCTAAGCATGCACTTTATAGACTGCTGAGCCATCTCGCCAGCCCTAAAGCATTTATTCTCTTTTTTTTTTTTTTTGTCTTTTTTGAGACAGGTTCTCGCTATGCTCACTTTCGTAGCCCAGGCTGGTCTTGAACTCGCACCGATCCTCCTGCCTCAGCCTCCTGAGTGCTGGGATTACAGGCGTGCGCCACCACGCCTGGCTAAAGCATTTATTCTTAACCATACTCTTTATTGTGTAGTTTTCATGGAAAAAGTAAATACCTTATGCACTCTGTAACAGGAAGTTATTAATGTAATTATTTTTTTTCTTTTGGTACTAGAATTGAACTCGAGACCTTGCACTTGCCAGGTAGGTACTGTGCTGCTGAGCCATATCCCCAGCCCTGTAATCATTTCACATGATTTTTACTTTTTTTTTTTTTTTTTCACTTTACTTATGTTATGACTGGCTCAGCCTGTCCTGGGGGTGGGGCTGGTGCAGCATATGGTGCCAGGGATCGAACCACGGTCCCTGTGGTTGCCTAAGCAGGTGCTTTAGATTGCTGAGCTATCTTGCTGGCCCTTCACTTTTGTTTTGAGACAGGGTCTCACTATGTAGTCCAGGCTGATCTCAAACTTGCTGGGATTACAGGCAAGTGCCACCATGCCCTGCTTCAATTATTTTAAAATAGTGTCAAAAACTAAAATCTCAGGGCTGGGTGTGGTGGTGCACCCCTGTAATCCCAGCATTTGGGAGCCTGAGACACGGGGATCACTGTATTTGAGGCCAGCCTTGGCTACATAGTTCAAAACCTGTCTGAATTTAAGAACAAGACACACTCTCTCTCTCTCTCTCTCTCTCTCTCTCTCTCTCTCTCTTTTGTCTTTTTGAGACAGGGGTCTCGATATGCAGTTCAGGCTGGCCTTGAGCTCACTTTGGTAGCCCAGGCTGGTCTCAACTCACATCGATCCTCCTGCCTCAGCCTCCAAAGTGCTGGGATTACAAGCGTGAGCCACCATGCCCGGCTAAGACCTTTGCTCAAAACAAAACAAAACACCATTAAGCCAGGTGTGGTGGCACAAGCCTAACACCCAGCCGGCTGAGGCAGGAGTACTGCTGAGTTCAAGCCAGCCTGGACTATACTGTGACTTCAAGGCCAGCCTGGACTACTTTGCTACATCCTGTCTTAAAAAAAAAAAAAAAAAGCTTTTCTTGCTTCCAGACATCCTGTTCTGAGTACTGTATAGTATGCAGCACACAGCAGCACAACTGTGACAATGACCAGAAGACATATGAGCTACTGCTCCAATCTGTTGGTAACTAGAACTCTATTCACATCTGTCAATGTCTGCAATACTAATGTTCCTAAGTCTGGGGCTTAAACTAATTGCACCATAAGCCTAGCTCGGTTTTCTGGCCTGACACATAGTTACAGAGAAAACCAAAATTAGTGGTAACAAAGATCAGAAAAATGGAGCTGGGCATGGTGGCTCACGCCTGTAATCCCAGCACTCGGGAGGCTGAGACAGGAGGATCGATGTGAGTTCAAGATCAGCTTGGGCTACCAAAGTGAGCTCAAGGCCAGCCTGAACTGTGCATCAAGACCCTGTCTCCAAAAAACAAAACAACAAAAAAAGAAAAATCAGAAAAATGTGTTTACATTGGTAATAATCTAAAACTCTCCCTGCCTTTTCATAAAATGACAATTCTATTGTTTTTTTTTAAAAGAATTTTTTATTTTATTTTTTCTTGTTTCAGAACCTTTGTTTATTCACTCATTTTTATGGCCAGCTCAGCCCACCCCGAAGGCAGGGCTGGCGCAGCATGTGGTACCGGGGATTGAACCTCAGTCCCTGAAGTCACCTAAGCTTTCCCAAGCAGGCGCTTTAGACCACTGAGCCATCCCGCCAGGCCCCACAATTCTATTGTTATTACTACTATTATTATTATTATGGCCGGCTCAGCCTACCCTGGAAGTGGGACTGGTGCACCATGTGGTGTTGGGGATTGAACCACAGTGCCTGTGGTTGCCTAAGCTTGCCTAAGCAGGTGCTTTAGACTGTAGAGCCAACTTGCCAGCCCTAAAATGACAATTCTATATAAGAATTTTGTCAGTTTTATTTTTGAGACAGGGCCTAGCTGTGTACTTTTAGGCTGACCTTGAACTCACCTGCAGTGATCCTCTTGCCACAAATTCCACAGTGCTGGGATAATAAGCCAGCAGCAGTACATCCAATAACATTTTCATATTTTGTTATTTAGTGTCATTCAAACAGGCTCTTACTATGCAATTCAAGCGGGTCTTGAGCCCACTTTGGAGTCCAGTCTGATCTCAAACTCACAAGGACTCTCCTTCCTCAGCCTCCTGAGTGCTGAGATTACAGCTGTGTGCCACCACACACACCCTAATTTTGTTATTTTAATTACGTAATAATATGCCCCTAAAAGAAACTAGGACACATCCTATTTACCTATGGGTTGTAGTTTCCGAGACAATGCAAAAACAACACGACTAAAAAGGTCTTCTGTGTTCATACACAATAAAAATTTATTCATACGCTCTTACAAAGACGCAGAAAATATTACCATAGTGACAACTTCACACTCATGGAAGTGTTACACAGCTGTTTTACAGATTCACTGGCACTCTGCATAACTCTAAGTTACTCACTTGGGGTTATAAGTACTTATGGCTTAGAAGTTCTTTGGTAATCAGCTTTATTTGTTTATTTATTTGTGGTACCGGGAATTGAACTCAGGACTCTTAGCTTGCCAGAGAGGCGCTTACTGTACTGAGCTATCTCTCCAGCCCTAGTAATCTGCTTTAATATCAGCATTCATTGACCCAAACAAGAAGTCTGAAATGTGCGCACCTGGGCCAGAGAGATGGCTCAGCGGTCTTTCAGCGCTCTTAAGGACCTGCTGAGCTAAGCTTTTTTTTTTTTTTTTTCTTTTTGAGGCAGGGTCTCGCTATGCAGTTCAGGCTGGCCTTGAGCTCACTTTTGTAGCCCAGGCTGGTCTCGAACTCACATCGATCCTCCTGCCTCAGCCTCCGGAGTGCTGGGATTACAGGCATGCTCCACCACGCCTGGCCTTGAGGTAAGCTTAAGCAGCCACAAGGACCGCGGTTCAATCCCTCACCTGCTGCACCAGCCCCACACCCAGGGCAGGCTAATTAATAAAGTTTGAAATGATAAAACACTTTCATTTTTAAAAATGTGCGTGCCTCTGGTGAGAAAAGTCGTAAGTTCATTTTCTTTTTTTTTTTTTTTGTCTTTTTGAGACAGGGTCTCGCTGTGCAGTTCAGGCTGGCCTTGTGCTCACTTTTTGTACGCCAGGCTGATCTCCAACTTGCACCGATCCGCCTTCTTTAGCTTCCCAAGTGCTGGGGCTACAGGCGTGCGCCGCCACCACGGCAAGGCACGGCACGGCACGGCCAAGTTCGAACATATGTTAAAGACCATAACTGATGAAGGAAAATTTTTAAAAAACAAAGGACGACTAGGAGAGAAGTCTGGTACCCAAAGGAGGAGCAAACAGAGACCAGAAGCTACGACTGCAACCGAATCCGAGGTTCACAGCTGGCGGCCAGCTTCGGGACTGTTGTGAAGGTCGCCGCACGGCTCTTCCTTCCCGGCCCGGGGACTTTGGGGACAGGCGCGGGCGGCTCGGACGGCGCTCCCAGCCGGCGCTGAGAGGAGCCGCAGGGCAGCGCCCGGGAGGCCGCGGCCTGGCGGGGCCTACCCGACGCGCTCGGCCGCACCCCCGGCTTCGGCAGCCCCGGCTTCGGCGCCCTGCCTCCCCGGCCTCGGCGCCGGAGCCTTCTGCCCCAGCGTCGCTGGTCCCGACCGCTGCGAGCGCCCGAGGGCGGGGGCAGCCGCGCGGGCGAGCGGAACACTTACCGCGGCGCCGGCCCTGACGTAGCCGGCTCGTCACTGCTGACGGACGCAGGAGGAGGGGACGCCGCCGCACGTCAGCCCGTACGACAGCGGCAGCCGCGTCCACCCCAGGAGCCCCGACCCGAAGAAGCTCAGCAGCGGACGTAACTGCAGTCTCGCGCCCTCACTCCCCGCGCCAGAGACGCCCGCGGGAAAATCCCAGGCGCCAGTGCTGCCCCCTGGCGGCCGCCTGCGGGAATGCAACGCTGACGGCTAGAATGGGATGGGCGTGGCCTGTAGGGGGCGTAGGCAGCGCAGGGCTGGGAACCGGAAGCTGCGTCTGCGCTGGAAGTGTAGTTTATTACAAATTATGAAACTGTTGTCTTGCACTTTGGAGGCCTCCAGTAGCCTCAATCCCAAACGGCCCTGGGAGCTTCGGGTTACGGCACCTATAGCCTTGCCCAAATACCAGCCTTGAAGAGCGCCGCCTTGTAACCGGCTCCCCAGGCTGCTCCACGCCTCAGTGCGACTGTTTGTAGGACCCAGACGATCCACATCAGCATTCCTTGGTTAAATTTAGGCTCCATACATTGGTTTAATTGGGAAAATAGAGAAGGGGAGCCTGATCTTAAGATATAGGAAAACGTTGGGAGGATTCAAAGCATGCTCAAATTACCCTTCTTAAAACAAAAACAAAACTGGGCCCATAACTCTGAAATGGACCAGGACCCTTCAGGGAGGCAGCCACCTTTCCTAGGGTTTCCTTCTCCAAAGGAGAAACTGTGGGTTCCGGCATCACGGCAGCTCTGCCCCTATCCCCCAACCCCGTAATAAATAAATAGAAACTAAATGTTTCCTAGGTGCAGGAATCAATGTGCCTTTCTCCTGAAGGCCCACCTTTAAATGTCTGCCTAATAAACACTTTTTTGCACCCCTTACACATCCTGAAATCTTCCACTAGGGAAGTCGGCAAGCTCGCAAATTATTCTATAGATAGGGGTAGTGCCAGGGAGATAGCTCAGTGGCACAAGTGCCTCCCTGGCACGTGCAAGGTGACGAGTTCAAACCTCGCTCCTGCAAAAAAAAAAAAAAATAAAGTACTGTAGTTTAAAGGGCTGGGCCGGGCGTGGTGGCTCACGCCTGTAATCCCAGCACTTGGGAGGCTGAGGCAGGAGGATCGTTGTGAGTTCGAGACCAGCCTCGGCTACAGAAGTGAGCTCAAAGCCAGCCTGAACTGCACAGTGAGACCCTGTCTCAAAAGAAAAAAAAAAAAATAATAATAATAATAATAAAATAAAAATAAAAATAAAGGGCTGGGCATGGTGGCACATGCCTGTAATCCCAGCACTTGGGAGGCTGAGGCAAGACTATTTGAGACCAGCGTGGGCTACAAAAGTGAGCTCAAGGCCAGCCTCAACTGCATAGGGAGACCCTGCCTCAAAAAGACCAAAAAAAAAAAAAAAAAAAAAAAAAAAAAAAAAAAAAAAAAAAAAAAAAAAAAAAAAAAAAAAAAAAAAAAAAAAAAAAAAAAGATAGGGGTAGCTTAGGTTTCCTATCTGAGATCCTGTCTGGTGGTTGGGAACATTTCTGGCCATGTAAATGTCCACTTGTAAACTGGCACCTATGTGAACATACTAAAGTCATGCTAAGTTGGAGCAGATGCTCAGAAAAACAGGACTTTTCACCAAAAAATAGTTCTGTTGCATGCTGGGGAAAACAAAATTCACAGTGAACTAAAACTCAAACTGTGTAAGGAGGTTGAGGCAAAGTTACTGTCCTAATTACTTTGTACTGGTTGCTGGGACAAAATACTCAACACCCAAAGTTAAGGAAGGAAAAGTTTATGTAGCTCAAGTTTGTGGAGATTTCAGTCTATACTCCGCTGGCTCCTGGGCAGAGTGGCACATAGAAGAAAGCAGCAGCTCATGGCAGCAGAAAACAGCAAAGAGCAAAGGAAAGGGCAGCAGCTGTGGCTTCTAGCCAGCCTCTCTCCTCTCCTCATATTGTAAACAAGCTACCCTGGGGCTGGAAGTGTAGAACTCACATAGTGTCCATGTCCTCCTCTCTCACAGGATGAGGATGTTTACAAAGTTTAAGAATCCTGGCTCCCTGCTGAATCACTTAATTAAACTTCTAAACTGCTCAAGTTGACACAATGTATCACGAGTACAATGCACCTATTGTCATCTTGGCAACCAGACATTTCCTTAAACTAATTTCCACATATATAGACATGCTTATTAACATTTTACAACTTTTGTGTGTGTGTGTGTGTGTGTGTGTGTGTGTGTGTGTGTGTTTGAGTCAGGGTCTCGCTATGCAGTTGAGGCTGGCTTTGAGCTCACTTTTGTAGCCCAGGCTGGTCTCGAACTCACACCAATCCTCCTGCCTCAGCCTCCCACGTGCTGGGATTACAGGCGTGTGCCACCACGCCCGGCTCAACATTTTACAGCTTGCACATTGTATTACACTAGAACCATGACATTTTGCCCCTGGGCACACTCTCCCCAAAGATGTATGTACATCCCTTTTTGCAAAAGGCATTTTAGTCCATCTCTAAGGGTTGCCAAACTCCTAACCATTTCAGCAGTGCTGAAGAGTCCAAGTGCCAAGCTTCCAAGATCTAAGACAAACTCTTAGCTGTGAGTCCTGTACAAATGAAAAGTTAAAACCACTCAGGACATTGAAAGGCACAAGATAAACATTACCATTCCAAAAGGTATACACAGGAAGGTACAAACAATTGGAACCAAAATAAGTCAGAAAATCCACAAGGGCAAACATTAAGTCCTGTAGCTCCCTGTGGAAGATCCAATGCAACCTGTAAGGAGTTGTGAGCTCCAAAAGCCATACATGGCTCCTTCCCTGTGGCACTTCAGCTGGTGGCTCCCATGCCTTTTCCCTGGGGCCGGCTTTGCTCTCTCCTTAGATAATCCATGCTCCTGGGTTTTTTAAACTTCTGAGGTTTCCCTTGAACAAGCTTCTCACTCATAGCTTAACACACGGCCCTCTTAGGGTTACACTGCGTGGCCTCCCAAGCCTTTTGAAATATAGGTGGAAGCCTTCTTAACCTCAGAACTCCTGCATTCTGCAGGTGCTTAAAACCCACACCACACAGATGTTGCCAAGGGCTGCTGCCAGCTGGAGCAGTAGCCAGGCTTTCCTCTCTCTTGGCTGTAGGAATCAAGTAAATGGACTGCTGAGCACTCTAACCCTGATTCTGAGAAACAAATGCTCTATGCTGGTGCCATTCTGCAATCTGGTGTGATCGATACCACCATTCTGGAAGCTGGTGTGACTGTTGCCTCCATTCTGGAATATGGGTCTCTACAGCTTTCTTCTCAAAGCAAAGTTGCTTACCCTTGAAATTCTGAGGCTCCAAAGGGTGAGAAACTGCCACTTCCTGTGGTGTCCTCAGTACATCTTTTCAACTCTCCTATTCCTTCTTAGCAATGGAGATCCTATCAGCTCTATCTTAGAGTCACAGCTTTATTGGAGCTGCCTTTCTGGCCAGACTCATAACATTTTAGTTTAGTTTAGGTTTTTTTTTTTTTTTTTTTTTTTTTTTTTTTTTTTTTTTTTTTTTTTTTTTTTTTTTGGTGCGACAGGGTTCAAACTCACGACCTTTGTACCACAGAGCTGTCTCCCCAGCCCCAGACTCACAACATTTTAAATCATCCTGCTAGGCTCTTTGCTATTTTTTTTTTTTTATCTTTTTTGAGACAGGGTCTCACTATGCAGTTCAGGCTGGCCTTGAGCTCACTTTTGTAGCCCAGGCTGGTCTCGAACTCGCACCAATCCTCCTGCCTCAGCCTCCCGAGTGCTGGGATTACAGGCTGTGCCACCACATCCGGCTCTCAGTAAAGTATTGAGCACCAACTTCCCTCTTCAGATCAAGTTCAGATCAAGACACCTTCCAATGCTGAGGCAGGAGGATCAATGTGAGTTCGAGACCAGCCTGTTTTTTTAAAATTAATTAATTAATTTTTTACCCTTTTGAGACAGGGTCTTGCTATGCAGTTCAGGCTGGCCTTGAGCTCACTTTTGTAGCCCAGGCTAATCCCAAACTCCACTGGTCCTGCTCTCTCAACCTCCCAAGTGTTGGCATTATAGGCCCAGCCTGGTCTTTATTTTATTTTATTTTATTTATTTATTATTATTATTATTATTATTATTATTATTATTATTTGTCTTTTTGAGACAGGGTCTCACTATGTAGTTCAGGCTGGCCTTGAGCTCACTTTTTTAGCCCAGGCTGGTCTCGAACTTGCACTGATCCTCCTGCCTCAGCCTCCCGAGTGCTGACATTACAGGCGTGCACCACCACACCCGGCACAGCCTCGTCTTTAAAGATAGGCTTTGGGGCTAGGAAGATGGCTCCATGGCACAAGTCCCTGCCTGGCAAGTGCAAGGTTATGAGTTCAAACCCTGGTCCTGCAAAAAGAAAAAAAATGGCAGGATTTTTATTAGACTTCTGGTCTTCTGAGGTCTGACCAAAATCTAAATAAAACAGCCAAAGTTGTTCCAGTGCTTCGCTTGTAGGCAACATCTCCAAACCTTTCCTATCTCTTCCCATAAGCTATTCCCAAAAGGTTGTAATCCACATGGTCAGGTTTAGTCACAGCAATGACTCTACTTCTCTGGTATCAAATTCTGTCCCAGCTACTTTTTACGTATTGCTGGGACAAAATACTTGATGCCCAAAGTTAATTAAGGAAAGGTTTATGTAGCTCAAGTTTGTGAAGATTTCAGTCTATACTCTGCTGGCTCCTGGGCAGAATGGCACATGGCAGAGGGCAGTGATTCATGGCAGCAGAAAATAGGAAAGAGCAAAGGGAAGGGCAGCAGCTATGGCTTCTAGCCAGCCTCTCTCCTCTCTTTATATTGTAAATGAGCAACCTTGGGGCTGGGGGTGTAGAACTCACATAATGTCTATGTCCTCCTCTCTCATAGGATGAGGATGTTTACAAAGTTTAAGAATCCTGGCTCCCTGCTGAGTTACTTAATTAAACTTCTAAACTTCTCAAGTTGACACAATGTATGAACCAGTATAGTTACCATTCTATACATGCACTAGAAGGCCTTTAGCAGAGTCTAACTCTATAAAGATTGTATCTTTTTGTCCAAAGAAGTTTAGGAATAAATAAATAAGACAGAGAACAATGTTTTGGGAAACTGAATGAGCACAATTCTCCTTCAATGAGTGGCAATTAAACATTTGCATCTAAAACCATGCATCTAGCCCCAGGTGAACTTTTATCACTGTGAATCAAGATTTTTTCAGGGTTTAGTAATTTATTTTTACTTTGATTGACTCCCTTTTTAATGTGCTAAAAATGAGGTGTGTTGATTACCTGTAGATAAATATCTTGGGCCACCTTTATCTAACCCGACATACATGACTTGATTTTTTATTTCTTGACTTGCTAGCCACAACTCCCAGCTTGTACATTTTAAAATGGGATAACAAGGATAAAGGAGAACACTGTAGTGAAGGGTGGTACCTCAGGCCTGCAATGCCAGCTACTCAGGAGGCTGAGACGGGAGAATCACAAGATCAAAACCATCATGGAGGGGCTGGCCAGATAGCTCAGCGATGTAAAGTGTTTGCTTAGGGAAGCTTAGGCAACCACAGGGACTGCAGTTCAATCCCAGCAACACATGCTGCACCAGCCCCACCCCTAGGGCAGGCTGAGCCAGCCATAACATAAAGTAATTAAAAATATATATGACAGGGGCCAGAGAGATTGCTCCATGGCACAAATGCCTGCCTGGCAAGTGCAAGGTCATGAGTTTGAACCCTGGTCCACCAAAAAAAAAAAAAAAATCATGGACAATTTAGCATGATTCTGCCTCAAAAATAAAAAAGGAGGCTGAGTGCCATGGTGCATGTCTGCAATCCCAGGGCTCAGGAGGCTGAGGCAGAAGGATTGTTAGGAGTTTATGGTCAGTCCAGGCTAAAAAGTGAGTACAAAACCAGACTGAACTTCTTAGTGAAACTCAGTCTAAAAATCAATCAATCAATCAATCAGAATTTAAAAAGGAACAACGCCGGGCGTGGTGGTGCACGCCTGTAATCCCAGCACGTGGGAGGCTGAGGCAGGAGGATTGGTGCGAGTTCGAGACCAGCCTGGGCTACAAAAGTGAGCTCAAGGCCAGCCTGAACTGCATAGCAAGACCCTGTCTCAAAAAGACAAAAAATAAAATAAAATTAAAAAAAAAAAAAAAAAAGGAACAGGGCCTGCTGTGCACAGTAGCACATGCCTGTAATCTCAGCACTTGGGAGGCTGAGGCAGGAGGATCAGTGTGAGTTCGAGACCAGCTTGGGCTATAAAAATTCAATGCATAGTGAGACCCTGTCTCAAAAAGACAAAAAAAATAAATAAATAAAAAATAAAGTCCTTCTAAGCAATGTATAAAAACCTTGAGAGAGAGAGAGAGAGAGAGAGAGAGGGAGAGAGAGAGAGAGAGAGAGAGAGAGAGAGAGAGAGAGAAAGAGAGAGAGAGAGAGAGAGAGAGAGAGAGAGAGGAGATACAGCTCAGTGCAAAATGCAAAAGCCCTGGGCTCATAGTACTATTATTTGTACTACTTTTATCATAGAAAATATATTTTCCATTCTATGGGCTGGCAAGATAGTTCAGAGGTCTAATGCTCCTGCTTAGGTAAGCTTAAGGAGGTGCAGGGGACCATGGTTCAATCTCCAGCACCATATGCCATGCCAGCCCCGCCCTTAGGGTGGGCTGGGTTGGACAAAAAAAAAAAGAAAAAATTCATTCTAAGCATAATTTTTAATTTTTTTAATTTTTTTTTAGAGACAGGGTCTCACTATGCAGTTCAGGCTGGCCTTGAGCTCACTTTTGTAGCCCAGGCTGGTCTCGAACTCACACCGATCCTCCTGCCTCAGCCTCCCAAGTGCTGGGATTACAGGCGTGCGCCACCACGCCCGGCTAATTTTTTATTTTTATTTATTTATTTTTTATTATGGCTGGCTGAGCCTGCCCTCGGGCATGTGGTGCCAGGGATTGAACCGCGGTCCCTGCGGTTGCCTAAGCTTCCCTAAGTAGGAGCTTTAGACTGCTGCACCATTTTGCTGGCCCATCTAAACATAATTAAAAAAAATTTTTTTTAATCAAACTTTTTTTTTTTTAATTTTTTTTTAATTTTTTTTTAATTTTTTTTTTAATCAAACTTTTAGAATACAGCTTACTAGAAATTGAATCTGGCATACAAATTTAGAGATTAATGAACTGATACTATAATATCCTAAAGTAAAATTTAGCATATGAAAATCAAGATAGGACAGATTTTTCATGTTCTCTGTCTGAAACATACTATGTGAGACCTTTTGCATATAACATTAATGTGCTTTAATGGTTATGTTTTCTCTGTAGTTGTTTTTCTATTCATTCTTTATAGTTTGGCTCATTATCTCTTCCTCAGTAAAGTTCCCTTTATTTTCTAGGCTAAATTAAGTTTCTTTAATGATTTATAGGGGTTTTTTTTTTATTTTACTGAGTTCTCTTTTCTACTATTTATAACTTTATTATTATTATTATTATTATTATTATTACTTAATTGGGGGGTACCTAGAATCTAACTCAGGACATCATGCTTGCCAGGCAGGCATTATGCCATTGAATTATATCCCTAGCACTATATTATTTATGATTTTAATTGAACCAGGAGATAAGTTCCATGATAGCACCTACTTTGGGCTGGCCTGAGCAGACTAAAGTGCCTGCTTAGGCAGAGCACAGTGGCAGGGGTTCAATCTCTAGGTATCATGTGAGACCCTGTAGACCCTGTACTACATATGTTAAAAAAAAGAAAGAAAGAAAGAAAGAAAAAGATTGATAGCACCAGCCTCATTTATTCATTTATTTATGTGTGATAGTGGGGGTTGAACCCAAGGCCTGTGCATCTGTGCACTGAACTGCATCTCCACCTGCTTCTTTTTGCTCTCTCTCTCTCTCTCATTTTTTATTTTATTTTTATTTCTATTTCGAGACGGAGTCTTACTGTGTAGCTCAGATAGGCCTTGGACTCACTATGTGGTCCAGGCTGGCTCTCAATTCATGATGCTCCTTGTGTGTTAGCCTTCCAAGTGCTGGAATTATGGATGTGCACCGCTGTGCCTGGCTCGACCTTTTTTTTTAATCCATTCATTTTTAAAATATTTGTTTTGAGAGTTTCCCTAGTGGGCCCTGACTCCCCCTTAGAATTACCTATAGAAGTGACTATGATAACTTGAGAACTGCATGAGGTGCTCCCAGTATGCTGGTGGGGTCACATGATGTTCACACATTACTGCAAGCTTTTGCTTGACTATCTACTGTTGCATATGATAAGTTGATGCTGAAAGAAATGACGGAAGACCTGATGAATGTGGCTTCCAAGGTCTCACTGAGAACAAGCCCAGAGCCACTGACAAGTCACACATTTACTGACAGCTAAAAGCAGGCTAAGGAATGTGCATAATTACTTTGGTGAGCACAAACTGCTCTCTCTATTTTTTTTTTTTTTTTTTTTTTGGTCTTTTTGAGACAGAGTCTCGCTGTGCAGTTGAGGCTGGCCTTGAGCTCACTTTTGTAGCCCAGGCTGGTCTCGAACTCACACCAATCCTCCTGCCTCAGCCTCCCAAGTGCTGGGATTACAGGCGTGCGCCACCACGCCTGGCTTCTCTCTATTTTTTAAATTTTACTTATTTTTTTTTTTCTTGTTTCAGAACCTTTATTTGTTTATTTATTTATTTTTATGGCTGGCTCAGCCAGGGCTGGCCCAGCATGTGGTGCCGGGGATCGAACTGCGGTCCCTGAAGCCGCCCAAGCCTTCCCAAGCAGGCGCTTTAGACCACTGAGCCATTCCACCAGGTGCTCTCTCTATTGACTTCCACTGTTTGCCTAACACTAGGTCTATGCAAATGCTAGCTGATAACATCCGAAGCAAGGGATCAAACAACAAACAGGGCACCAGCAGGAGAAGCTGCTATCTGCAGCCTTGAATCCCAGCTTGCCAGTATTTACAAGTGAGAGTCAGCAGCTCTCCCTGCGCTCTGTGTATTGTTCCCTGCTCTCTTGGGGCATTGGGCTTTTGTCTCATATCTGTATTTCTATAATCTACACCAACAATGTGAGCAAGAAACATTTATTTATTTATTTATTTGTATTTTATTTTATTTTTTGGCGGGACTGGGGTTCGAACTCACATCCTTGCACTTGCCAGGCAGGCACTTGTGCTACAGAGCTATCTCCCCAGCCCTTTATTTGTTTGTTTATTTATTTATTTATTTATTACAGAACTGGGGATTGACCTCAGGTCCTTGCGTTTGCAAGAAACATTTGATAACTATTTTCTAAAGTAATATTACAAGCTGAGCTATATGGGAAAATGCACTTATGAAAGTTTGGCCTGTGTGTCTCCACAGTTACAGACTCATACAACTTTGTTTTTTTTTTTTGTTTTTTTTTTTTTTTGAGACAGGGTCTCGCTATGTGGTTCAGGCTGGCCTTGAGCTCACTTTTGTAGCCCAGGCTGGTCTCGAACTCACACGGATCCTCCTGCCTCAGCCTCCCAAGTGCTGGGATTACAGGCGTGCGCCACCATGCCCGGCTACATACAACTTTGTATACAGAATACTTTCTTTATTTTTTGGTACCAGGGATTGAACACAGGACCTTGCTCTTGCCAGAACTTATGCTGCTGAGCTACCTCTCTGGCTCCAGAATTGCTTCTTGCTAATCATGTTTTACCAATAGTAAGTAACCTAATTAGAATTAACGAAAACAGTGGTCCACAAAGACAGTCTCTTACTTTGTAGGTTATAGTGCCATCATGTGGATATTTCATTGTCCTTAAATATGACCCTTTTTCATTTTTATAGTTTTTAATGAATAAATGTAAGGCAAAGGGGGAAAATAAATCTTTCAGATACAAAACTATGGCTTGTTATGGCACCTGAGTGCTTAGATTTTATTTTATTTATTCTTTGTCATTTTGAGACAGGGTCTTGCTAGGCAGTTTAGGCTGGCCTTCAGCTCACTTTTGTAGCTCAGGCTGGTCTCGAAGTCGCACTGATTCTCCTGCCTCAGCCTCCCAAGTGCTGGGATTACAGATGTGTGTCACCACACCCAGCTCCACTCTATTCATATTATCAAGTTTATAAACAAATCACATGCCAGGCCTGGGATACACACCTGTAATCTCAGCGCTGAGTTTGAGGCCAGCCTGAGCTGTGTAGTGAGACCTTGCCTCAAAAAACAAAATAACAACAACAACAACAAAAAAAAAAAATCACGAATTGCGAATGACATGAATTAAGAAAAACAAGCCAGGTGTGGTGGCACAGGCCTGTAATCCCAGAATGTAGGAGGCTGAGCAAGAGAATCAGTACAAGTTTGAGATCAGCCTGGGCTACAAAAGTGAGCTCAACATCAGCCTGAACAGCATAGTGAGACCCTGCCTCAAAAAGACAAAAAAAAAAAAAAAAGAAAGCAGAAGACATGCTTTTGCTTTTGGAGGACATCTGGGAAACAAATGAATGGTCCTTTTTAAAATTGGGGGGAAAAATTATAGTAGCTAATAGGTCCAGTTTAGGCATTAAAATTTATTTGCTTGTAACCTTAACACAGCCAGGTTTCCACTCATTATAAAAATTGGTTCTGAGCCAGGCGTGGTGGCGCACACCTGTAATCCCAGCACTTGGGAGGCTGAGGCAGGAGGATTGGTGTGAATTCGAGACCAGCCTGGGCTACAAAAGTGAGCTCAAGGCCAGCCTCAACTGCATAGCGAGACCCTGTCTCAAAAAGACCAAAAAAAAAAAAAAAAAAATTGGTTCTGCTATAATTCCAGCACTTGGGAGGCTGAAAACAGTAGGATCACTATGAGTGTGATCTGTGTAGTGAGACCTTGTAGACCCAATACACCCTGTACTAAATACATTTTTTAAAAAAATTGGTTGTCAAGTGCCTACTTGGCAAGGGCAAGGTCCTGAATTTGATTCCTGCTTTAAAATAAAAATTGGTTTTCCCAGTAAAAACAGAGTATTTCATACCAATCTTTAGGTTGTGTCACTAATTTCTAACCTCATAGAACATTCTGCACCATAGATTTTAATCACTAAATGAATAATCATTTAGAAAAATAGCCCTGCCTCAGCCAGGCATGGTGGCTCATGCCTGTAATCCCAGCAATCGGGAGGCTGAGACTGGAGGATCGGTGTGAGTTCGAGACCAGCCTGGGCTACAAAAGTGAGCTCAAGGCAGCCTGAACTGCATAGTGAGACCCTGTCTCAAAAAGACAAAAAAAAAAAAAAAAAAAAAAAAAAAAAAAAAAAAAAAAAAAAAAAAGAAAAGAAAAATAGCCCTGCCTCAACTTTAATAAGATCTGGTAGTTCATAATTTTATTTCCAGCAAAAAGCGAGTTTACGAGCTGACTAATAGTTCCTTATGATTTTGCCCATCAAGAAAATATATCTAAGAAGCTTCTAAGCAAACATGTCTCAGCTTGTTAATCACAGACCCGAGGTCCTACTCACTTTGGCCCCACCAGACATGACTATGGTAAGAACAGTGGCAGGGCCCACCTTCTGTATTCCAGGACGGGCCCTGAGGCTTCGAGTCTTCCATGAGTCTGTTCTCTGCACTCAGCTGTACCGTCATGACCTGGGCCATATCTGCTTGGTTAGCTGTGGTGCCAAATGCTCAGCTGTAGATTCTGGTTTGATGCCAAGGCCATGCTTTGCCCCATGCTCTGGGATGTCTTTAATCGCAGCCACTGGATTGTCAATCTTTTTGAGATGAAAGGTGCATAGGTTGGTACCTGCTGTGGCATGGCTCTGCCACTCTTCCAGCCTGGACACTATAGTAGGAACCCTCCTATGGTGCACATAAAGATAGCTGCCTTCTTCTTCTTCTTCTTCTTCTTCTTCTTCTTCTTCTTCTTCTTCTTCTTCTTCTTCTTCTTCTTCTTCTTCTCCTTCTCCTTTTCCTTCTCCTCCTCCTCCTCCTCCTCCTTCTCCTTCTTTTCTTCTCCTTCTCCTTCTCCTTCCTCTTTTTGCAGAACCAGAGTTCAAACTCACAACCTTCCACTTGCCAGGCAGGCACTCATGCTGCGGAGCTATCTACCCAGCCCCAAGTGCTTTCAATCATTGTGACCAAAGGTGATAGTGGGAAGAAGATGCCCACTCACTACATCCAGAATCAGACAGCCCCAAATACAGTCTAGCATTCTGAGACACTCAGCCTCCAAGTCCACCAGGCCATGTAAAGGATGGAAGGGCCAATCTTGCAGCCAGGTGTTCTAGGGCTGGTTCCCTAGAGCAAACTATCCCACAGTAAGAAGAAGCAAGACAGAACATATTTGTAGTAGAAATTGGTCAGGCTGAGGTGGTGGTACAAACCTTTCACCCTGGCACTGGGGAAGCTGAAGCAGGAGGATCACAATTTGACCACAGCCTGAGGAATTTAGCAAAGCCTATCACAAAATAAAAAGGGTTGAGGATATATCCTAGTGCCCTAGGTTCAATTCCCAGTACCAAGAAAGAAGAAAGAAAGAAAGAAAGAAAGAAAGAAAATAGAGAGAGAGAGAGAGAGAGAGAGAGAGAGAGAGAGAGAGAGAAGGAAAAAGGGAAGGGCTGGTGAGATAGTACAGTAGACTAAGGTTCTGCTTAGGCAAGTACAGGGACCAGGGTTGGATCCTTGATAACCATATGCTGCGCTGGCCCTGCCCCCAGGTCTTGCTGAACTGGTGACCAAGTCCAGGTGTGGTAGCCTATGCCTGTAACCTCAGAACTGCGGAGGGGACAGAGCTGGTACAGCATGCAGTTACCAGGAATCAAACCATGGTCCCTGAGCTTGCCTAAAGCAGTTATTTTTGTAACTTTATCATTTCTTTATTATTTTATTTGAGATAGGGTCTCATTATGTATATCAGACTGACCTTGAACTCTCAAAATCACAGCAACCATTCAATAGCCTCCAACGTCACAAGCTTCACTGGTGACACACTGCAATTGCAAAACCTTTGATTGTATATGTATCTGCTTCCTCTTAGTCCAAACGGAAGTATATTCTTTCCTGGTTTTTTTTCTTTCTTTCTTTCTTTTTTCTATGCAACATTAATAGGGAGGTGGGTCATGCCCACACACTGCACTCTATAGAATGATTGTGAGGACACTATGTAATATGTCAACTTTCAAAGAAAAAAAGGGGGAAAAGAAAAAAAAAAAAAGTAATGTGGATTTAGAAAGGTTAATGTTTAGTTGTTTGATCAATCTTATATACCTATATGTATTAATCTAAACTGATTCGATGATGAAAATATGTAATATAACCATTGTTAAATTTAAACAATAAAAGAATTGGAAAAAAAAAATCACAGCAACCCTCCTATCTCAGCTTTCCAAGTGCTGGCATTATAGGCATGTGCCACCTTGCATTTTCTTTATTTTTGTATATCATTATTTTTTTATTTACTTTTGATATTCTTTTTATTTTTTGGATAATAGATTATGGAAGAAGAAGTTAAGGCCAAGGTCTTTTTTATTATGTCATGGGAAGATAAGAGTAAAAATGATATTTATGTCACTAGTCAAGAATCACCACACAGGCCGGGCGTAGTGGCTCACGCCTGTAATCCCAGCACTTGGGAGGCGGAGGCAAGAGGATCAGTGCGAGTTCGAGACCAGCCTGGGCTACAAAAGTGAGCTCAAGGCCAGCCTGAACTGCATAGTGAGACCCTGTCTCAAAAAGAAAAAAGAAAAAAAAAAAAAAAAAAAGAATCACCACACAGGCCTGGCGTGGTGGCGCATGCCTGTAATCCCATAATCCCAGCACTTGGGAGGCTGAGGCAGGAGGATTGGTGTGAGTTTGAGACCAGCCTGGGCTACAAAAGTGAGCTCAAGGCCAGCCTGAACTGCATAGTGAGACCCTGCCTCAAAAAGACAAAAAAAAAAAAGAATAACCACAGGCTGGGTTAGAACAAAAACTTGCTGTAGTTGATGGAAAGCAGTTCCAAAACAAGTTTTGTTTGAAGGAGAAAACAAAACTACTACTGTGAGACCAAAATGTTCACCCAGGAGGCTAGAGTCATGCAGAGCTAAAAGTTAGTTGGTGAGTACACTACATGTTAAACCAGTGTCCATTACAGACCAAGCATGGTAGACTTCCATGGCTCAGGCAGCTCTGCAGCGCTCGTGGCCACACAGAAGCAGAGCCAAGGTGGGGTGGGGGTGCACGCCTGTACTCCTTGCACTCTGGGAGGCTGAGGCAAGTGTAGCGCCAGCTGGCACCTGCAAGACGCAGCAGGAGTCTGTCTCCAAACTTAAAAAAGAAAAGAAAACTGAGGCATGGTGGTGCACACCTGTGATCTGAGCATTTGGAAGACTGAGGCAGGAGGGTTGCCATGAGTTTGAGGCCAGCCTGGGTTACATAGTGAGAGTTCCAGGCCAGTCAGAATTGTGCAGTGATACCGCGTCTCAAAACACCACCACCAACAACAAAAGCAAAAGGACCAAAAAGTCAAGAACAAATTTCTCAAGGTCTAGCATCATCTCCTGAAGGCTGTCTGAGTTTGCAGGTACATGTTTGGTGTGTGTGTGTGTGTGTGTGTGTGTGTGTGTGTGTGTGTGTGTGTGTGTGTGCTGATCTGACATCATTTTTATGCAGCTAATGGCCTGAAATGTATACTTTGCCAAGTGTTAGAGGCACAGGAGATTTACCATAAAGCTAATAAAGCTTCAGACTCTTGGGTCCTCACATTTTTATTGCAAATTTATATATTTTTTCATACTACACTCCTCTCAGAGCCTAGATCTATTCCTGCGTAAGATTACACTTTATGGGGCCAGCAAGATGGCTCAGCAGCCTAAAGCACCTGCTTAGAAAACCACAGAGACCGCCGGGCGTGGTGGTGCACGCCTGTAATCCCAACACTCGGGAGGCTGAGGCAGGAGGGTCGGTGCGAGTTCAAGACCAGCCTGGGCTACAAAAGTGAGCTCAAGGCCAGCCTCAACTGCATAGCGAGACCCTGTCTAAAAAATACAAAAAAAAAAAAAAAAGAAAACCACAGAGATCATGGCTCGATCTCTGGCACCACATGCTGCACCAGCCCCACTCCATGCTGCACCAGCCCCACTCCCAGGGCAGGCTGATCTGGCCACAACATTAATAAATAAAGTTAAAATGATGTCTAATTAAAAAAAAAAGATTACACTGTATGATGAATCTTAGATGAAGGAGGGGAGGAGTGAATGAGGTACACAATGTGACATCACAACTGATTAGAGAAAATGAAGCACTGAAGAAGACTGTCCTCCCCGAGTTGGGAAGACTCAGTGATTTTTGGATTATGCAGTTTATAAATATCCAGTGAGGGCTGGCCAGACAGTTCAGTGGCCTAAAGCACCTGCTTAGGCAAAGTGCAGTGGCTGGGGCACCATCCCTGGTGTGCTCTGCCAGCCCTGGCCCCAGGGCTCGCTGAGACTGCAATTGAGACTGGGGATGGTGGTGAATGCTTATCATCTCAGCCCTTGGGAGGCTGAAAACAGGAGAATCACTACAAGTCCCATCTATGTAGTGAGACCCTGTACACCCTCTTGGAAATTTAAAAAAAAAATCCAGTGAATGTGATGCTGAATGAAAGATTACTACATTAGAATGATTTTTAAAATTTATTTTGTAATTTTATTCATTTATTTACTTATTTATAGGTCTTTTTGAGATAGGGTCTCATTATGCAGCTCAGGCTTAGAATGCTTTTTAAAATTATTGTTATCATTATCATTATTATTACTATTTTTGTCTTTTTGAGATAGGGTTTCGCTATGCAGTTCAGGCTGGTCTTGAACTCACTTTTGTACCTCAGGCTGGTCTGGAACTCACAATGATCCTTCTGCCTCAGCCTCCCAAGTGCTGGGATTACAGGTGGGCACCACCATGGCCTGGTCTGGCTGAGCTATTTCATCAGCCCTAAACTTCTTATTTTTTTATTTAATTAATTTATTTACTTTTTTCTTTGTAAACTTTTTATTTTTTTAGACATACTTTAACTTTTCATGTAGCAAGTTATCCCCCTCTTCACTCTCCAAAGGCACTGACATCACAAGCACAGACCACTGTTAGTAGAACTTAAGATATTGTGGGCTCTTTCCAGAGATTCTTTCTATGGGCTGGGGAGATAGCTCATTACAATAAGTGCTTGCCTGGCAAGCTCAATGTCCTGAGTTCAATCCCTGGTACCACAAACAAAATAAAAGAAATTCTTTCTAGGTTCTTATCCTGAACAAGGAATTAGTCAAAACAAGCACAATAGGTAGTAGGGTTTTACATTTATTGAAAGTAGAAAGAGTCTGGTGAGTTAGTTCAGCGGTCTAAAGTGCCTGCTTAGGCAAGCTTAGGCAACCACAGGGACTGTGGTTCAATCCCTGGCACCACATGCTATACCAGCCCTGCACCCTAGGGCAGGCTGAGCTGGCCATAACATAAATAAATAAAAGTTAAAAAAAGAAAAGTAGAAAAAAGAAGCATATTATGCAAAGAAGTGCAAGCTAAAGTAGGAAAAGTACAGTATGCAGGGTGAAAGTGAACCAGAGCCCAAAGGCACCACCAGAGGAACAGCCGCCACCTTCGATACACTCCATTCTGACATCAGACTTAGGCCATCCTATCAAAAACCTGCTTGCTTTCACCACAAAAGAACTGCAGTGAGGCTGGGTGTGGTGGCGCACGCCTGTAAGCCCAGCACTTGGGAGGCTGAGGCAGGAGGATCAGTGCAACCTTGAGACCAGCCTGGGCTACAAAAGTGAGCCCAAGGCCAGCCTGAACTGCATAGTGAGACCCTGTCTCAAAAAGACAAAAAAAAAAAAAAAAAAAAAGAACTCAAGTGAGCACTTTCTGATGGACCATGAAGTGCAGGGCGTTAGAACTGCTTTTCTGGTCTGTGATAGACAGGTCCCACTTGCCTCACTGCTTTACCACATCCTAATCTTGTACTTACTGCCATGTCAGATATCAATATCAATATATATATATATATATATATATATTACTGTTACTGGGATCAAACTCAGGACCTTGCACTTGCCAGCTTGCCAGGCAGGCACTAAACTGGTATAGATATCACTATATTTTCAACCATTCTGAAAGTTGTGTAACAGGAACTTATTGTGCTTAATAGCTAATGATACTGAACATCTTTTGTCTTTTTTAGGACAGGGTCTACGGAGTCTCACTACGTAGATCTGTAGATCAGACTCATAGTGATCTGCCTATGTTCAGCCTTCCAAGCACTGGGATTACAGGCACATGCCACCATGCCCAGTCTCAGTTGCCTTCGCAGCATGCCCAGGGGGCAGGCCTGGCATGGCAGGCCAGGATCAAATGCTGGCTATTGCTCTGCCTAAGCAGGTGCTTTAATCTGCAGAGCTATTTGGCTGGTCCTTGTGTGTTTATTTTTATAAGGTGGTTGTTATTGTTCAGTACATGATATGGAACCCAGGGCCTCAGATCTGCTAGGCAAGTGTTTTACTCCTGAGCTACATCTTCACTTATGTCCTCTTTAATGAAATATTTCTGTGTCTTTTTTTTGTTGTTGTTGTTGTTTGTTTTCTTCTGTGTTTTTGTTTTTGTGATACTGAGGATCAAATCTAGAGCCCTCAAGTCCCAGCTCCTTTTATTTTCCTTTCCTCTTCCTCCTCCTCCTCCTCCTCCTCCTGCTCCTCCTCCT
>PVJA010018915.1:0-39173 GCA_004027025.1 Myocastor coypus
AAGCATGCCACTGAGGACAGTGACAACATGCTTCATACATTCCTTCAGCAGACAGCCTACATAATGGGCATAGATAGCTTAGATTCAGGTCTTGTCTTATCATGACCCTAGGGAAATAACTATCTTTCCAGGCTGCAGTTTCCTCAGTAAAGTGGCAATGGCCACCAATTCTCCACCTTTAATGTTACTGAGAGGCTTCAAGGTCTGTGTGCTAATTGCATAGTGTAGTACTTGGCATGTAGTAAATTTTCAAAAAGTGTTGGCTAACATTATTAATAATGTTTGTATGTACTGATACACTTAAGTAGAACAGAACAGTTCCATTGTTAAACATCAGAGGTCAAGAAAAATACAGAGAAAAAAACTACAAAGGGATATTACAAATGGGATGATCTTTCTTTGAATATGTCTTTACTGGCAGTATTGACAGGTAAATTCTACTATCATAAACGATGTTTCTATGAACTTTCACCTTGTGATTCATATAATTTGAAGGCCATGCAGCAGGCAGCCTGCTTCCTCAGGCCTGGTTACTGATAGAACGTAAAATGAGTAATGTTAGAGGCATTATCTTTGTTATTACAGAGAATGATTTATTCCCTAACACAGCTCTGGAATCCTAATATTAACATATGTTGCAGCAATCAATCACATTCAGTTTTGACTTTCAAATCTTTGTGAAACATCAAATGATGCTGCTAAGCATACAACTTAATTGTATAGGCTGCGGATGAGAACAATAATGCCATTAGTAGGCCAACAAGAAAGCTAAATCAGCAGTATTGAGTCTGGCAATAAAAACAAAAACAAACAACAACAACAAAAAAAAAACAAGAAGAGTTTTGAAGAAAAGCAGTTAATCCAACAATTTAAACTAGATAAAAACACCAAAAAGAATTTGCAAAACAATTTTCTTCACGAACTTAATAAATGTGTCAGAATAAACAAAAATCACATAAGCTGAAAAATCAATTAAAATAAAGTCTCAGAACATGATAGAAAATTACTTTTGGCAGTTACTTGCTATAATATAGTTAATAATTCTAGTCAGTCAAATTAATACAATTTTGTGACTATAGATTTATAGTCACAAAATGCAAGCTTCTAAGATTGTTCTAAGAATCAGAGTAACAACATCCTATTAGGTTTTGAACAACTTGACCATTCTCTTCTGAATACAAGTAATAAAGAAACTCAGCCTTTGGGGAAAAAAAAAATAAATTTCTATGCATTCCTATTTGGCCACTGTTTCTCTCCTTGATTTCCCCTTCAAAGTCCAATCCAGTTCCTGTATTGCTCCATTTGTACCCACAGATATGCTTTTGTTCCTTATCGGTCTGTCTGTTCCTATCACATGTTCTCTGCCGTGTTACTGACTGAAAGAAGCCCAGGCAAGGTAGTGTCAGCTTATATTCCTAACGGGAATCCCCTGAGCAGATTGGCGAGGCACTTAAGGTCAAATTGTCAGTGTTTCTCTGTTAAACTGTAGGATATAAATAAAAGAATGTGGAATTCTCAAGCATGCAAAGCCAATATCAATATTCAAACTTTATTTGTATCTTCCCCCACACAGCTCAGAGGATCTTTGAACAGAGGAAAACTTGGCTTTATAAAAATTATTTAAAACCATCTCTCACTACTCTCTATGCCTTCCTATTCTTTGTCTTGCTTACTAATCTTTCCA
The DNA here is from genome assembly GCA_004027025.1 of Myocastor coypus. NCBI lineage: Eukaryota > Metazoa > Chordata > Mammalia > Rodentia > Myocastoridae > Myocastor > Myocastor coypus. The sequence continues at coordinate 1,685 of PVJA010018915.1, forward strand.
TAGTGTTCACTCAAAAAAAAAAAAAAAAAAAAAAAAAAAGAAGAAAACCAAAGATAAATAACCAATTTATTTATAAGATAAATAAATTCATTAAATCACATCATGGCTAAAAAGGCAAGATATAGTCATTAACCTAAGAGGTGAATTTGGCATTTTCTTGATAATTGTAGAGGTAATCTGCACATTTTTAAGAAAGAGAAAGTATAGTTAACCACACCTGTCAAATGTGTGTCTCACATAAGAATTCTCTAGATTTGCTTTATAGAAGAACTGAAGAATTTATTCATGAAACACTTTCCATGGCACTTTTCTGGCACTATGGTCTTAAAGACAGATAAGGCACTCGCCTTTAGGGAAACCTAATTCAGTGTTGTTTTCCTTTTCTTTTTCTTCCCATTTTTTATTAGTCCATGTTTGCAGTACATATTGGTCGTACCTCTCATAGCATAACACATCTTAAAATTTTTCATCCATCACCCATTCCCTTCACTTCTTTCTTGGCTGTCTTCCCACTTGGAAAAATTCTATTTTCATCTCATATATCCCCAATTATTTTTCTTAAAACCCCTTTTCATCCTTCCCTCTATCTCTTTTTCACTTATCCATTTGGAGAAGGTCTCCCTCCCTCCCTTGTTCCATATCGGTCTGCCTGTTCCTATCACGTGTTCTCTGCCGTGTTACTGATTGAAAGAAGCCCAGGCAAGGCAGCGTCAGCTTATATTCCTAACAGGAATCCCCTGAGCAGATTGGTGAGACACTTACCAATTTATCTACCTTTTATTTTGTCCCACGCCCACATATTATTTTTTGAGTTTATCATTAAAAACCTCATGGATACTCTTGTATAAAAACTCATAATTCAAAACCTTATGCTGTGATATGTACTATGCCATAACACAAACAAGTCACAGGGCAGTGTTACAGGTTAAAGAGTTTGGGAGTTGAATACAGTTGGGTCCAAAATTGCTTTTTCACCATGCTGAGGGACTATGCAGAAAGGTGTTTACTTTCCTGAACTTCATTTTTACCAACATATGACAAACATTAACATGATACTATTTACCTTACAGGTTGGCATTGATAGGTAATTCATAAATATTAATCATGGTTCTATCTTGTACAGAAGAAGGTTAAGAGCAATTCAATGAGTCTAAAAATAATGAAGAAAGGGCTGAAGCTATCCCTTGTGGAATATGTGAAGTTAAGTAAAAAGGAGCAGGAATGAACAGGCTGTGAGCAAAGGGAGCACCACAGGAAAAGGGCTGCGAAGCTTGAGAAGAACATGGCACACCTAGGGGCAGCAGAGGAAGGAACTGAGAGCATGTACTACAGTTGGTCCACCTGACTATTGCTATAGCCCAGAGCTGACCTGCCTACTCAGTGCGTCACTTGATCAATGTGTTTTATGCAGGCAACAGTGCCAAAGTTGGAGGTTATACTGAAGCTTAATAGAGATCATATATAAGGCCCTGTAAATAGGGCCTTACCCATAATAGATATTTTTGCTACTATTAATAGAGACACACTACAAGGGAAATGAGAGAGTTGTGGGGAATGGCTCAAGCTTAAGGAAATGTAGTACATTTGGGACTGGAGTGTTTCTCATTCTGTTATGTGACTCCCAGGATCGGAAGCAATACTTCATCTGAAGTATGTGAAGGAGATACTTCCGCCAGAATAGTAGAACAACAGAGTGGCAAGTTAAAGTTTGATCAGACATTAGAAAATACGTCCGTTGGATTAAATATTACACATAGCCAAAATAATAGTGATACAGGGGAATGGGAGATACCTGGGATGAGTTATGTTCTCTAAAACTGAAGAAGGAATTTAAAAAAAAAAAACAGAGGTTAAGAGCAGAATATTCATTCTGAGAGAGGGACAGAAGGAGACCCGAGCAGGTTGCCAAGGACCCTGCCTTCTCTAGAGGTTTTCTAGAGCAAAACGCTACAAGGTGAGAAACATGTGAACTCGCAAGATGGGCATGAGGTGGGATAAAACTAGGGTCCACCAACAAGATTACAAGTATAACTGCTCAGGTAAAGTTGATTCAATCAGGATCAAATGAGGAAGTGAGTCATGTAGGGAGCAGACATGAACATAGAAGAGAGGTTTTCCTGTAGGGGGAAGGATTAGTGACTCTTCCTGGCTTTTTCAAGGCAGTTGATACTTCTTTAGAACGTCCATCCCTGATATCTGTCCCTAGAGAGGTATGTGGCTGCATTTGTTTAATCTTTTGTCTTGAGTTGTACGGTATCTTGTCCTCCACATTGGGTCGTCTGAGGACCTAGTCCTATTTGACTGTCTGCAATATTTCTAACTCAGCTACTTACAACAATGGTAAATACCAGTTATACCACTACTTATTATATTCTAAGTTTCATTTAGCTATGTAAATTATGAGATGAGAAATCTGACTAATTCCTCAAGAATATATTATTACAAGAGCTAAATTTTTGATTTGTCAGATTCCGTTCTTTCAATAGGTGTGTTTTAAAGAACACAACAACAACAGCGTCTTATTGTTTCAAAATGTAATGGTTTATTTCCTTAAATTCATTTGTATTTTCTTACTATACCTAAGGCTTTGCTGGATAGTATAATATAGAAGTATTTAGCTAAAGAATAATAGTTTTATTAAGCATTTTTTCCTTTTCCTTTTTCTTTTGCAGCTCTGTGGATAGAACCCAGTGCTTTGCATAAGTTAAGCAGGCACTCTACCACTGAATTACACCACTAGTCCAAAGGAAGAACTTTTTTTAGGCAAAAGCCTGATTCAATACACAAATAAACATCTATGCTATCATGCAAAAGTAATCTCATGTGATTTACAAATAAATACAAAAGTAGGGCAGGAAACAAATACCTCACAAAGGCTGGCAAGTTAATCACAGGGAGCAGACCAAAAAGTGCCACGGCACACTTGGAACTTACTCTGAAAGGAACGAAAAGCTACCAAGAGGTTTCAGTATAAGCTGTGCATTCTCAAATGCTGTATAATAGTATAGCTGGTCCTTGGCTTACTTTGCGGTTATGTCCTGCCAAACCATCATAAGGTGGAAATGTCAAGAAACACACTGACTTCATCTAAGCTATGGAAGACTACAGCTCAGCAACACAGAACTGTGTGTGTCCAAGATCACAGCTCCCTGCTGGTGCTCAAGATTTTGAACGGACCACATAGTACCATCACTAGCCCAGAAAAGGTCCACATTCAAAGTATAGTTTTTACTGCTGTTGGTCATTGTGAAGTTGAAAGCTCTGAAGTTGAACCATAGTTAGTCAGTGACAGCTTAGAGCTTTCAGCCTTCAGTAAACATTAGAATCACCCAGAGCCAGACATGGAGGCGCATGCCTGTAATCCCAGCGCTTGGGAGGCTGAGGCAAGAGGATCAATGTGAGTTCGAGACCAGCCTGGGCTACAAAAGTGAGCTCAAGGCCAGCTTGAACTGCATAGCAAGACCCTGTCTCAAAAAGGCAACAACAACAAAAACAACAGCAAAACAAACATTAGAATCACCCAGGGAGGTTCTAAAAAAGGACACTGTCCAAGCTCTGCACACCAGCAAGTTCCTAATTTAATTGGTCTGTAGTGGGGGCCGACACATCAGCAAGGCTTAGTATTTTGGCTATTTTAGTTCATGCTAATATTACATGATGATGCGGTCTAGTTTGGAAAGTTGGTGCATGCCTTTAACATATCCTAATTGGAATTTCTTCGTCCTCTCTTCCCTTTCCTTACAATCAACCTTGTCCTTTTCCCATCTTTGTAAAGTCTACCTTCTGACTTCCTGTCCCCTCTCCTTTAATTATTTATTTACATTTTCCTATAAATACACGATTTCATTCTTCTTTATGGCATATCAGCATGTATCTAAAAACTAATATACAATCATTGCTCTATGTTAAAAATTTTTCATACTGGAAGCCAAGCTACAGCAGGTGTATGAGGTGCAAACTAAAGGACTATCATTGTTGGTGGTGAAGATGAAGAAATGTGGATACATCTGACAGATACTCAGATGGCAAAATCAATAGTCTGTTCTAATGTATTACCCTATCTGTGGAAAAGGAAAGAAATACATAAAATAAAATTTGCCATAAGGTTCCTTCTAGGAAAATGGGCAGGGCTGGGCAGATAGATGCGTGGTATAAGCACAAGTGAGTTTGAACCCTGGCACTGCATGCCATGCCCTGCCCAGAACCCCAGACACACCATCCCAGTCCTGGGATGAGGTGTGGTAGTACTGGGGAGGCTGAGACAGAAGGATCATTATAAGTTTGAACTGCATAGTGAAACCTTATATCAAATAAGTCAAATTTTAAAAATGAAAAAATAGGTAAATAGTGCTTCTATTCATTGGCCTCATCTTCTAATGGACCTGCTTTGATTCTGGCTTCTTTATTTTCTGTTCTGAAACTTTGAGAAAACTATTTAATCTTCCTGAACACACAAAAGACACAATAATCCCTCACAGGGATATTGTGGTGATTAAGGGAGAGAATCTATGGGAAAGGCATAGTGTATGGCATGTTACATCTTTTATCTTAAAATGTTTTCCTTTCCAGGGGCTAAGGAGATGCTTGGCCAAGCACCTGCCTGGCAAATGCCAGGACCTGAGTTGGATCCCCAGTACTGCATGCCATGCCAGTCCCAGTACACACCTGTAATTCCTGCTCTTTTGAGGCTGAGACAGGAACATCACCACGAATCCAAACCGCACAGTGAGATACCATATCAAATAAATAAAAATAAAAATAAACTTTATTCCTTTCTACCTTATACTACCCTGGATGTAGATCCTATAAAAAGTTGGGCACAGTGTTTAAGATTCCTCGAATCAATTTGTTTCAAGGCATGAAGTTATTTCAATGCAGTATTTAATAAATACTACAATTTATACTTTCATAAGATGCAAGACTCCTAAAAAGCCGCCTCAGATATAAGAAAACAGTGTTATCACTTAGATAGACACAGAATGATTCAGAGAAACCATCTGCTTCCAACATTGTTAAATTATATCAAAGACAAACAGTAAAAGGTAGGAACTTGAGGGCTAGTGAGATAGTGCAGTGTACTAAGCACCTGCTTAGGCAAGCACAGGGACTGGGATTCAGTTCTAGCACCATATGCAGTGAGGGCCCCAGCCCCAGGTGCACTGAGCCAATCACTGAGACTGGAAGTGGTGGCATATGCTTATAATCCCAGTGTTGGTGAGGCTGAGACAGGAGGATCACTATGAATTCAAGCTGTGTAGTGAGAGGCCCTGTACCAAATACATTTTTTAAAAAAAGATAGGAACTTGATTGAAAGATGATTTTAAGAAAAGCTACTTGGTTCCAATCTGTAGGAATATGTTCTATTGCCTCTGCATTTGCTGTTCCTACTGTCTGGAATGCTCTTTTGCAGAACTCCCTCATGGTTCTCAGGGGTGTGGGGATTTTCTTCCTTAATATCTAGCACTTCTCTAGTAAACATCACTGGGTCCCCGCTAATTCAATTCAGTCCTGACACCAAGTACCTGGAGATAGTGGCAGCATCCACTGGCTCAGGACTCAGTCTCAGGAAAGTACCCTCCATTTCAGATGCTAATTTAAAGTCCTTGCTGGTCACCTGCAGTTATGACTTCCAAGTGTGAATGAAGATGCCCATGATCCCTCCTCAGGTTTGGTTAATTTGCAAAAAAACAACCCACAAAACTCAGGGAAACACGTTTATGTGTTCACTCTACAGGGTATTACCATGGATATGAATAAATAGGCAGAGGGAGACAGGCAAAGGGTGAGATATGAGAGGAGGTTTGTAGAAGTTCCAGCCCTCTCCAGACTCCTCTGCAGTCAGCTATCCATAGCAGTGCTCTGAGCCCTGTCCTTTTGAGTTTTTACTGGAGGCTCCATTTCACTGGCAGGGCTGATTACATCACTGACCACTGGTGACCAACTCAACCTTAAGTCCTTGTCCTCACATGGGAAGTCTGGAGGTGGGGAGCAAAGTCCCAATCCTCTAATAACAGCATGGGTTCCCATGGCAACCAGCTCTCATCCTGAGGCTATGGTGTACACTACCTAGGAGTGACTTCATTAGGACAAAAGATGCTCCTGTCACCCAGGAGATTACAAAGGCCTTAGTTTTATTCAGGTATCCTGGGAGAAGAACTAGACATTAAAAAGATTTTCCTAGAGCCCCTACTTACACAGATTTCAGGAGCTATGTGCCAGAAACCACAGTGCAATCCAAATACATATTTCTTATTATATCACAATATCTAAAGTGTAGCTCCCAAAAAGGCAGAGATTTGAGACTATACTATTAACCTGTGAGTCTCATGGAATTACAACAGTGCCTGCTGAAAAGGAGCTGACAGCTGCCTGCTGAATAACAACTACAAAATTGCCAACAAAACTCAAAATTCGTAGGTTTTTACGTCAGTACAAGTAAGACTGCTACTAATATAAAAACCAAGCTGCCAAATTTGATTTATTCAAAAACAAAGGGATAAGTAGAAGTGCTGTTTGAACCCAAATTCTTGTTCACTGGTACTGTTCAAAGCTCTTTTTATAGCATCTATGCAAGGGCTGATGGGATGTAGAAAAAGAGTATGTGCTTTGGAGGAAAAAGTCTGGCTTTGAAAGCATACTTTGAGAGGCATGATCTATGATGAGAACAAAAACCAGCATGTAGGAGTCTGCCATATTGCTTTTAAGCATATAAGGAATTATTTTTATGCCAAAAAAGGGGAATGAATACACTCATCAACTCATCAGGGATATTACTTGCTTAGTCACAGAAAAGAATATAATCATCTCTTGTTTCTTTGTCTCTATGTCTGTTTCTTTCTCCCTCAGAAAATATGGGGGGGGTGATATTAATAGTCCGGCTTTTCCTACAATATAATTCACAAAAACAGCTCTTAATTCCTAATCCATGGGAAATGTGACTCATGTAGACAATACTTTCCTTTTGATTAAACCATAGTTGCCTTGACCAAAATATAGCATGGTCAACCAAGATCACCAGGGCACCAAGACAGCCTAGGTGGGAATGACTTAATAAATTTCCAGAGAATAATTTACTGGGCAGTGGTAAACCTACATTCATGAAAGAAGGAAAGGTATTTCAATCATTATATTTGCGCAGATTACATGATATGTCTATTGTCCAGTCTAAAGATCTCAGGGAGAATAGCAAACAACGCTGAAAGAACCAGAAAACGCAGATTAAGAAGAGAAAATGCCAAACCAAAGTAAAGTCATTTAACAAAGTGCCTGGCTGATTCATATTTGGATTTGTAATGAGATCACAGGGCCCACTGTACCTAACTTCCTGCAGCTCTCATTTCAGGCCCATCCATGGCCACTTAAAAGCCCAATGGGAAAGCTGATGACGGAGGATCAGATAATCTGCAAAGCAGATAATCTGCTTCTCACAATTGTATTAGAAAAGTCCAGTAGGCCACCTGAGCCCCTATAATATACTCTGTCCAGACCCACACACAGGGCCTCTCAAACTATTGACCCAAGCCCAGAGGCAACATGGAGGCTCACAATTAAAAGGCTTTGACCCAAAATCTGACCTTGGTGTCCGCTTCCTGGGGACAGGAACTGGCCTATAGGCCTAAAGGAAATGCAGACTTAGGAATACAGCCCTATTACTTTTATTTTACCTTATAGCTCACAAAACCATTAGGATCTCATTTGGTCAGATATGTGTTGGCCCAGTAGCTTAAAATAGTTCACTATCATCTTTTTATACAGGATTATACTTTTCTCAGCAATTATCCCTCACTCCTATCAAGAGTGACAATCTTTAACACATGCATACATGCAATGGTAGCTTTGGCTCTATATTTCATTGATAAGAACATTTTTATTGATGCAGATTCATTAGGAACATAAGTAAGGTTAGTAGTGTACACAGGTCTTCAAGAAATCAGTTATCTCAATACTCCAACTGCTACTGACAGTAGGATAAGCAAACAGCATATTCAAAACTAAGTCAGGTGATCTAAAATGAGACAAGGCTCTTTTCTCATTTAACTGCCTAGAAAGCTGCCTGACTGAGAAGGTCAGAAAAGTAAGAACCAGGCTTCTCCAAGGACAAAATGACAACATTCAGTTAAAAAAAAATTGTTAAATAGGGAATGTCAATGCTAACAAAGACTTTGTTCAAATCAATGTGCATCTGTGTGTGTATGTGTGTGTGTGTGTGTGTGTGTGTGTGTCTGTCAGAGAGAGAAAGAGAGACAGAGAGAGAGAGAGAGAGAGAGAGAGAGAGAGAGAGAGAAAGAGAGAGAGAGAGAGAGAAAGAGAGAGAAAGAGAGAAAGGGGGAGAGAAAGCCCAGGTCTCACATATGTTTATGCTAGGCAAATGCTCTAGACCTTATCTTTAGACAGGGTCTTACTAAACTGTCCAATCTGGCCACAAACTTGTGATCCTCTCATCTCAGCCTCTCAAATTATTTGAGATTACAGGCACACATCACTGTATCCAACTTTTCCTTCCTGTGCTTTTTATTCTTTTCAAAGAGCATGGCAGTAAGTTTACCTACTCTTTTACTGGCTCATCACTTCGTATTGAATCTGATACATTACTCCTACCTTGGGGTATAAAATTCCTCAGAGCCTAAAGAATAGTCTCTGGTCTTGTTACATGATGCAGTTCAGAGTTTATTTGGGGACTCATGCTGTACAAAGACCTGCTTATGAAGTAACTTCATGTGTGTGTGTGTATTATATGTTTGGGTGTAAGATTATGAAGAAATTAATGAGCAAATAAGAAAGAGCTAACCTCCTATCTCTCAGAAAGCACTTTGAGCAAAATTTGATATCCACTGGGAAGTAAGCTACCAGAAGGTTGAGTTTCAGATACAAGTATATAACAAGAGTTACTACTAGGCAAATAAAATTTTGCTTAAAACCAGGTGTATCTTTAGTTTTAATATTTGTAAGTCACTCTATAAACCTATCAAACCCAGAAAAACAAAATCAACAATAATAATAGTAAGAAAAAAAATTCTATAACTGTAGTATAATTTTCAGAGGAGGAATATATGTTGCCAGAATTAATCAAGCTTTCACTACTGAAGCAACACCAAGGTTGTAGGCTAGTGATATATTAATTGTAGCCACAAAATGATGATTATGTAACTTTTGGGCCCGCATAGAGTTCTGTCCTATAATTGCATAACATAAAAGCCACTATATTTAGGTTATGTGTTTTACTTTTTCAAACCAGAGACATGTCAACATTTCTTTTTAGTTTTAAGAGAAATGTAATTCAATTCACCACATATACTTAATTTTAGTTCAACAAATGTTACTGACAACCTATTATATATGTATGGGTAATTAAATTGTGACTAAAGGATTCAGAAATGATTATATCCCAATTTACACTTCAGGAAATATACATTCTGAAATTAACTCATTTGATTCCAAATAATGTTTGTAGAAGTACACAAACTGGCACCTCTATATTACTATATTGTAGTTTTTCCCCCTTCTTTCTTTTTAATATGACTAATACCATATTGAAAGAATAATCACTTACAAATTAGCTAATACAATGATTATCTACAATTTTGGAAACTAGATAATTTAGAGAAATCATTTACAGACCTGATCATTTCTTAAATTCAAATAGTTTTAAGATCCCCAAATGATGAAATGCTGAGTACTAATTCCTCAGACTGTAAAGTTTATGTCAGATTGTTTCTTTGTAAATGGAATTTTATGGCAAAGACAGATTCAGGTTTGGGGGTCATATCTCCCATTGTATACAATTTGGGGTTTCTTCTTTACCACAGAAAAACACAAAAGTAGTTTCAGTGTCTCTGAAAGAGTGCATGGAAACATATTCCCAAGCATCAGCTTCATTAGCTTCTGAGGAAATCTGTCTCTGTTTCCGGTCTTCAGTAAGCAGCAGTCATTAATGGCACGACGTAAAACAGAGCAACAAGTATCTGAAATTTAAGTCGGAGCGGAAACATATTTCTCTGAAAGTTAATTATATGAGGTATGTGGAGTGCTGGAGACTGAGCCACTGAGGAACCCCAGAAATCCACTCTAACGTTTCCATACACTTGTCAGGAGGAGGCTCAAGGTTAATCACTCATTTCCCCTTTCAATCTGTCTCAATTACTGTTATGGGATGCTTCAATTAGTCATTCGCTTTCTCTCTAGGGATATGGAGAGATTACAGATAACTCATCCCACACAGACTTCACAATTTGAATTCCTCCACCCTGCCAAAGAAAAATCTTCGCTGGAGACAAGGAAGATTAGCTATCCTCCCCTCTGCATTCTGTCAATGCCACTCTTTCATCAGACAAAGAGAAGTCATCAGTCTTTGGGGATGGCCTTCTCAGAGGAGCAAAGTTTTCCAGACAATTGTTCTTAAAACTATCCTCGGAAGGCCTATTCCAGAAGCTAGCCCCTGAGACAGGCAGCCAGCTGTCAGTCAGCTAGACAGCATTTATACCTTTTTCTTCATCTCCACTCTCTTGTCCTAAGAGGATTACTTATGCATAGATTCTGAAATTTACAAAAACAGATGTTTCCAGGACTAGCATTTGTAACAGCAGTAGTTTAGTAGCTATTTAGAAAGTAATAATTTCTAAGTGTAGGGGGAAAAGTATCTCTAGGGAAGGTGTTGAGTCCGAATTCATGGCATCAGAAAAACACTGTCATCTAACAAAGGGCTTTGTTGAGAAGGTTGTATTTTTACCCCAGCAAAAGCTAAACACAGTAGTCTGGGTTCTATTATCAGACTATGGAAATAAACATGGCCTGCAATTATAGTGCTAATATAAAATAACACCTATAAATGAGTTTTAGTTTATGCTTTTATTTTATTTTATTTTTGTCTTTTTGAGACAGGGTCTCGCTATGCAGTTCAGGCTGGCCTTGAGCTCACTTTTGTAGTCCAGGCTGGTCTCGAACTTGCACTGATCCTCCTGCCTCAGCCTCCCAAGTGCTGGGATTACTGTCTTTTGTCTCAGAAAAAACATTTGCTGAAGGACTATAATGTGGTCTATTTCTGATCAGCCCTTTCTTCCTTTGCTCCATCCTTGCATCTATTCTAGTTCAACAGTAACATGATTGCTATACTTACAAGTTCTTGAGACTGTTTCGCCTTGTACTACAGACTCCAGGGGAAGGGAACTAGGAGTCAGGGGATGGGGCTGGTTTTGCTATTGTTGCTCTTTGTGGTGAATGAAAGCTACATCCTCAGACCTATTTATTTTTATGTTGAGACTGGATCTCAGTTGAGTCAAGAATTTGTCCAGGTTGGGTTCAAACCTGTGATCCTCCTGCTTCGGCCTCCCAGAGTGCTGAGATTCCAGGCCTATGTCATTGTGCTAGGTTGTTTTCCTTTCTATATCCTTAGTGATAAGTAGAGTGCTGACAAAAAGTTGGCACTTCACAAGTGAATTTACTAAAGGAAGTGGAACCAACAGTATAAAATGATAAGGTCCATACATTTAAAAAACTGACTTTATATTATGTCATCCAATCTAGACATAAATGCAACAAACTCAATGCTTACACTAAAAACAAATTCTATAGTTATTTTATAAAGAGCTGGCACAGGAAATGCTTTTGATAGGCCATGGCATACTAAGTAGAGTGAATTTTTGGTCCTATTCTAGAAAACATTCATAAATCAGAGATTGGAAATCATACCACATATTCTACAGTTCTTATAAAATTGTGTCTCTTTATGTCCTGAATTTCCTCTCTATAACATTTTTGTCCAGGAGAAAAATTCAAAACTCAATCTTGTCTCATGAAACTCTTCTCCATTAGGGGTCTAGGATATCTCCAGACAGAACTGTATTAGTGCTGGCAGCAGGGGTGGGGGTGGGAGTGAAATACAATCAATACTGGTGAAGCTTTCCTTGGTAGCTTTCTAACCGCTTAGCCGTGTCTCCCCATGCATGGCTCACACAATTTCTTTCCACATGAAGGCCTCTGAAGCCTTTTAAAGATGAATTTGTCTCTTTTATCTATTGTGATCTTTAACTTTACTGTGTAGTATGTGAGCATCTATGCTTACAACTACATATCCAGGAGAAAGCAGGAAACAATTAGACAAGATGAAATGACAGACAAAATAAAAAAGTGAAAAAGGAGATAAGAAAAGTTAATTCTTTACTTCCCACACTACCTTAACACCTTGGGTCACATTGCTGATCAGCTCTGCAAGTGAGCATGTGAATATTTAAGCAGTAATTGTATTGTAAGGCTTATTAGCTCTAAATTAACCTAGGCTATGTCATGCCCCTTCAGAATTGAGGACAGATGGATGTGGTGGCACACATCTGTAATACCAGCACTCTGGGAAACTGACAAGGGAGAATTGCAAGTTTCAGCCCAGTCTGGGCACTGCAAGTCTCTGTCTCAAAATAAAAATAAAAAAAGAAAACAGGAGATCCCAGGTTAAATCTCTACTATAGCAAAAACAAAACAAAACTGGGGATACCAAGATAAGAGTAACTAAAGTAATTTTCAAGGTTCCCAAGGAGCACCCAACTGCTAGGTTTGCGATGTCCATCTCTGTATCACTGTGGAATGACACTTAGAAGTTCCAAAAGTGACAAGCACCATGAATCCAGAAAGAACAGAGCCTTGCAGATCACCCTTGATGAAATTACCTCCTTCAAGGCAAAACACTTATCTGCTGGGCACCAAACTGCCTCTCAAGCCTGAAAGATTTCTTCATCCCTTCAGAACTAACACTGAGATAATGATCTGAGGCTGGCCCATCTCAGGTAATCCTTAACAACCGGCCTTGTGCTTCTGTCACTGAGGCACTCTGAACCCTGCATTAGAGTGAGGCCCTCTAGCCACTCTAGGTAAGAGTCTTTTCCTCATTCTCCCTTACTTTTAAACTCTGCCCAGTAGATCTCCTTGTTCCTCATCCTGGTATGTGACCCTGATGTGTTCTTCCACATAAGAGCCAAGTGTCTACTTCCAGGGGCTGCTGAGGTCCCATTTACTACTCTTTGGGAATCTCCTTGGACCCCATCAGGTAACAGTTCAAGTTGATTCTCAGAGACTGAGTGTCTCCATGACAATATCAGGAATGATTATTACAGAAAAGTAATCATTACTGTTAATACTCAGGGAACATTTAGTAGATAACTAAACATGATCTCAGTACCTTAACTGTGTTTGTTAACATTTAAAAAACAATAGCAGATCAGAAATCAAACTCTGGTCCAAATGTTGGGATTCGTTCACTGTGTGACCTAAGCAGAAGCTACTTCAACTGCACTGGGTCTCAATTTCCACAGAGACCTACTGAAGGGATTATATCAAGTGATTGCTAAGTTTTCTTATAGCTTTTCCATATGAAAAAAGGCAGAACAGGCTCTTGACAGGGCCGATACACTAACTGATCTCAAGGATTGCAGTTAAGATTTTCAAAGGTACTTAAAACTGTTTGGTAGATTAGAATGTAACATGAAATTGGGTATTTGGAAAATAATTTCATAAAATTTGTCATTTTTCTATATATACTGTTTTTAATGTGCACATGGCCTACATTATATACATAAGAATGTAATTTTTAAAATGAGGATGTGTGCGAGAGGAGTTACAAAATTATGGGTCTGCCTTTAGTAATTTTAAGGAATCAACCATCCCCACTGAAAAGACTCATTTAGAGTGCTTAACAATCAATATGGTGAAAAAATCAATTTCTTTCTTTCCTTCCATAGCAATACCTTCTTCTTAGTAACTTTTCTTTTAAAAACATGAAAAATGAAAACAAAATAAAAGTGCTTCTTGTCTTGAGCACTTTTTCCTCCTTGTTCTGATAAATCAAAGCCAAATCCTCTTGATTTGCTTCTATTCCCTCTGCCAGTGGCCTTGTTCAGATTTGTATTTAACATCAGATATTATTACTGACTTTAACAATGTGGCAGGTATTCAACAGGTCTTCACTCTACCATCTACCGCAAATGCACAACACCGATATTAACATCTCTTCTGATACTATTATATTAAGTATAATATGATTACACTTAAAAATGGCACAATTGGGTGGGGGAATGTAGAACTAGTTTACCACATGTGAGGTCCTGGGTCTGATCCTCAGGAGTGCAAAAAGAAGAAAAAGGTGTAACCAGATGGGGGAAAAAAAGTAGATAGACCACTGCCCACATGAAATTATTAAACTCTAACCCTGAAGAGATTGGCCATATTTCTGTTTATTGGTCAAAATTTCCTGTAAAACTTCTTGTGTTCTGTCTTGCCTATTCTTTAAGCTAGGTAGTTTTTCCATTGATTAGGTATTTACTTAATTGGTTTTTCATCTCAACTTTTTGTAGAAATATTTCAAAGCTTCACTAAGGTTTTCAGGAATAGCATAATAAACACCCTTCCCCCCTCTTTTTCCCAATTACTGCACTTAAGGCTCTGCCTCTTTTCTTTCAGCTGCTGCTTCTCCAAACTCAAGCCTCTCTCCTGCCTGTTCCTCTCCTTACTCTAGCTCTTGCTGTCTGCCTCACCCTCTCAGGTATTTCTGTGCACATGCCAATGTATTCTGTGCCTTTCTGCTATCTGCTATCCTGGCCCTTCAAAGGTCTTTTCTCTACCTAAGGAACTCTCAACATGTCATTATACCAAGTACTTACAGTTTCTTTGCTGTTGTGCTCTATATGTAATTGCTATGCTTCCTGCAAAGTCTAACCCAAACATCCTGTAATCCTTAAAACTTCACACCCTAGATTTTCCTTCTGTTTTCTGTCTCCTTTGTACTCTTACTGTTTTTTTCTTGGCAGCTCAGTCCATGGGCACTGTAGAACAGGACACATCCAATAGCAACTTAACATCTTTTATAGAGTTTAGCACAACCACTTGGAGAAAGCACATATTCCACAGACAGTTAAAATCAACTATTAAAAAATCACTGAATACGTGTATATTTATTAGATATTAGCTTCTATTTTTGACTTTTTCTGAAACTATTTATGATTTTATGTAAATGTCTTAAATCATAAGAGTAGTGATAATATTAGGAGTAACATATACTGTGACATGATATCTTGTGTCATTTAACCCTCATAACAGCTTATGAAGTAGGCATCATTACCATGCTATACCTATAAGAGAGTCCAAAGTGAGCAAGACCAACTACTATGTCCAAGGTCACTTTAGGTAGGATCTGGCTTATGAATTTTATATGGTTTAGCTTTGCATGTTCCTTGCATGGCCTAATCTTGTGTGTATCAGTCACCTTTTCGATGCTGGAACAAAATACCAGACAACTAAATCTTAAAAGAATTGCACTGCTTAAGAGTTTCAAGGCTTTCAGTCTATAGCAGAAGGGTGTGCATAGCAACCAGGAATCAGAAAACAAGGCCACAGAGTATGTGACATCTCCAAAGGCATGCCCCCACTGGTGAGTTTGGCACCTATGGCCTAATCACCTTCCAAAAGCCCAATCAGGGAATCTATGAGAATTTGGGAGAACAATTTTCATTTTTAATTTTTTGTGATATTTCATTTTAAAATTTTTATTAGATGTTTGCAATACATAAAAATTACATTTATTGGAGGAAGTAGCCATATGTACAGAACATATCTTAATTCTTTTCTCTCTCCCTTTCCTTTTGCAAAAGATATAGAAGGAATATTTTAGGTTTAAACAAAGTGGTTCAATAAATGTAGAATGGCTTATTCAAAATTGGGTGTTTGTGCCTGCTTAGGCAGATGTAGATTCAATGGTCAATGCTATTTATTCAAAACAACAACAAAATAATACAGATTTCATAACAGGTAAGTAGAGAAAAGCTGATGCTTTCTGCGATATAAAGTGATGGGATCTGTAATATTAGTTGATTTGACTTTTAACTTTATCATGAACAGCAGCAATACTTAGGCACATGCTTACAACATGCAACACATAGGGGCTTTTTCTTTGATAGGGATGAGCTCCTCATGATGAGCTACTATTCTACTTTTATAACTGGTAATTGCACTGAAATATCTCAAGTAAGAGTCTAACTTCTCTACAAAACAGTTTATGCTACATCAAAAAGCTCAGGCTCAAAGTTCAGGGTCAGAATCTTTTGTTATCAAACAGGGGAGCTGGTTTGCAACTCTCACATGTCAGTGGGCTGTGGGTCAAATGCAACCATTCTGGTTAAGTGGCACTCCAGAGCCTGAAATAATGAGGCTATTGTTTCAGTTCTGTGAAAGTGCGATGCCCTGGTAGCTTTAATCCTAAAAAAGTTTTTAAAGGATAAGAAATGTATATAGCAATTTTTATCCACTTTCATTCCTTGGGCAAATGTGGTGGCACATATGTGTAATTCTAGCACTCTGAGAGCTGAGGCACAAGGATTGTAAATTTGAATTCTTCCTGGGTAACTCAGTGAGATCTTGTCTCAAAACAAAACAAAAAGCAAATAAAAAGGGTTGGGGATGTAGTTCAGCACAGAGGACCTTGGTTCAATCCTCAGTACGTAAAAGAAAAGAAAAAGTTCTTTATATCTCCCTTCATGATACAGACATTCTCCTAAGTCACTGTTGTTTAGTTTTCAACATGATGGACTAAATGCATGTATCCCTCCTACTTTACATTTAGATATTAAAATCCTAATCCCAATGTGATACAGGTAAGTCTTTCGGTCAGAATCAGGTCAAGAGTGTGGAGCCCTAATGAACTTCATTAGTGCTAATAGGAAAAGATCAAAGAGTGAGGCAGCCCTCTGTTCGCTATGTGAGGTTCTGAGCAAAAGCCTACAGGTCTATAAACTGGAAGAATCCTCAACAGAACCTACTATGATAGCATGCTGATCTCTGTCTCTTAGCTCCAGAGTTTTAAGAGGTAAATATTTGTTATTTAAACAATCTCATTTATGGTAAATTGTTATGGCAGCTTGAACTGATTAAGGTGAACGTGTCTTCTTGGTGAGATCTATTATCTATTTCAAAAGGTGTCAGCCAGGCCAAGGCAGACAGTAGGCCAACAGTCCCAAAAAGAACCTTCTTTTCCTTGGTTCAGTCTCAGCACCCTGAAGACCAAGGTCAGATCATTAGCTTCTAACACAGCAGGGAAGGGAGGTAGAAAAACACTTGTAAATGTGAACTTGGAATTGAGAATCAGCAGGGCCGGTAGGCTGGCCTTTGTAATGGTTGATTAATTGTGTCAATTTAAGAAGTTTAGATGTTTAACTAAATCACTCAGCAGAGGGCCACAGTTCTCACTTTGCAAACATCCTGAGCCTGTGCGAAAGGAGAGCATAGAAATGGCATGAATGCTATACCTGTCCTAGGGCAGGTAGCCTACATAAAATATAAGGGAGGAAAAGAGCTCTGCCTCTCCCCTTTTGCTCTTGTTGCTTTTCTCTCTTCCGTTACCTGTTGCTCCTCACCATGCTACCCTGCCTTAGAGCCAGCTGATTATGGACTGAAACCTCCATAAACTTTAGGTTAAATGAACTTTTGCTCCTTTATCACAGCAAAGAGAGAAAGTAACTAAGACAGCCTTCGAGGTTTGAGAGCACTGAAGTAACAGGTAAGATGCTTAGAATTCTTATCTATAAAATACAGGTAAATATCTAAAATAGGGCTACTGTTAGTGTTGCAGGTGGCTGAGTTAAATATAATATGGGCAGTCATACAGGGCTAGGCCCTCAAGGAGACAGTATAGAAAACAAGGTGACTTTGTAATTTTGGGAGAGACAGACCCCTACTGTGGGCCAGATCTCAAGATAAAAGAGTAAACAAACGCAGCCACAGAGTAAACAAACGCAGCCACACACCTCCTTAAAGATAGGCATTCAAAAATGACACTCTAAATGAGTCACCTTAAGGATGCCTGGAAGTCACTAAACCCACCCCTTACAGGAAAAGCCCCAGTTCTGTACTCATGCCCAGTTGCTGTGCCTGCTTGCTAGTGATGCACTTCCCCATCTGGTCCCAGATTTAATCAACTTTACCTCAGCAAGTGTGCTTGTAACCTCATTCATTGGTTGACCATAGTTTCATCCCACCTCATACCCATCTAAGTGATTTTCCATGTTCTCCACCTTAGACCCACTTCACGACACTTTTTTTTTTTTTAATTTTTGTACAAGGTCTCACTAAGCAGCTTGGATTCATAATGATCCACCTATTTTCAGCCTCCCCAATGCTGGGACTGTAGGTGTACACCATGGTCAGACTGGGTCACGGGCTCAGTGCATGCTGGGGCAGGGCCAGAATGGCATGTGGGACCAGGGATCAAACCCTGGTCCCTGTGTTGCCAAAGCAGGTGCTCAGTCTGCTGAACTATCTTGCCAGCCCTCACTGCATGGTTTTACTCTACAAATACCCTGGAAGACACAGCTTGGGGCAACCCGTTTGGGTCCTCTTCTGTCCTTTTGGACCAATAAATATATTCTGCTCTTAACCTCCTTTGTTCCTAAAATTCATTCTTTGGTTTTAGAGAACATGAGCTCAGCCCATATATCTTTCATGTTGGGAGTTTCAGTCCCCTGTATCATTAGGATTTGTGAAATAATGAAAGTGAAAGTACTCAGCAGTTGTCTGCTTCACAGATACTCAATAAATGTCAGCCATGCAGGGTGTGGTGGCGGACATCTGTCACCTCAGCATTTAGGAGATAACAGCAGGAAGATCACTGAGTATGAAGCCAGCCTGGGCTACAAAATTATTTCAAAGCCAATCTAAACTACACAGTAAGACTCTTTTTCCAAACAAAACAACAATGATTAGAGGTCATGGCAATAAAAATGATAGCACTCCAAAGTGCAGGGATGTGATTTTAAACTTTTAACATTACCATTTGTTAAAGACATGGATTCTGCTATTTGGAGGACTATTTTAACATATATCTTATCCAGAGGATCAATCAAAAATTTTTCTCTTTATTAAATAAATACTTATATTCATTGACTGAATAAATGAAAATGAATTCTTTGTTTATAAGAAAACCTGGTGATAAGGAAATAAATTAAGAGAAATCAAACATGTTTTACGGTTTCAATTAATGATTGTATTATTGAAACAGAGCCCACAGGCTCCACAAGCCTCAGTGTCCTTCCTGTCAAGCACTGACTAGAAAGATCTTCAGCCATAAGTATCTCTTACAACTCAGAAGCACCTCTCAAGGGCCTAAGAGCCATTCTCAAGTATATAATCATTAAAAGGCCACAGGAAGACACAGTCCTAACTTTGATAACTGCTGGCTGCTACACTCAGCTGGCTAAACCAACCCTTTGTACTTCATCACTTGGGTCCTCTTTGAAAAAACCGTACCCAAATGAAGCTAAGCTATTTCTCCTATTGCCATGCACTTAAAAAAAATAAAGATCTAACTTCTAACTGTTGGGTGGGTTGTTTTACAAGATCTTCTATTTTCAGAAGTATTTTACATTCCAACCTAAAGATGCCTATGAATTGGACAAAGCTGAAAAATCTCAAATCAATAGAACTTTCATTTTAGGACATGGACAGACTTATGAGTAAAGAGTGCTTACCATGAAATTACATGAAATTACATCACAGGACTAAAAACATCTTGAAAGGCACAATTAGGAACAATCAAGACCTAATGTATCATCAGAGACCATCAACTCCCCTGATCTCTTATCACTCTCTTCACTGACCAACGGATGAGACAGAGTTGACTATGCATCCTTCTTCCTCATCTTCTAAACCTTCAATAAACTCTTTTCTTTCTGCAAAATCCAGGGGCACAGTATTGGCTTCTTGAGTATGGGGCAGCAAGCCCTTGCTTGATATCTGTATTACTAGCCCCAGTCATTATTAATGTATTAAAATTGTTAGGCATGCAGGAGAAAAGATAAGGTTGCTGACTCTGTAAAAGTTATTTCATTCAGAATCTTGGAACTAGGAAGGCAGTGACCAAGAGGAATCAAACTGAGCCATTTCTTTCCTATAACCAGTAACATTACTTTTAAGCTATTAAATTTACTGAATTTAAGCTTTCTGAGCATTGTAAGTACTTCCCCCCCCCCCTTTAGGTCTAACTTCAGATTTGCCAGATAAGAGGTCAGAAAACTTTTAAGCTAAACAAACAGTTGTAAATGTGGGAAATATAAAAGCAACAGAAGTGTCAGGAGAAACTTATGAAAATTAAAAGGAAAAAAAAAAGCTTAATATCTTTTCATTAGGGAGAGGAATGGATACTGAAGCTAGACAGGCCATGACAATCCTGGTAGTTAAGTTGGTGTGTTGGTTGACATGACTGTTCATAAAAAAGATAACAAATGCATGATACAGTATTATAAGGAAGTAAGGAAAGTCTCTGCTTTGCTCGAAAATATGCAGACCACAGAAGCTCATGCTTTTAGAATAATTAGTAATCATCTCTAAATTTTCTTTTCAAAATTTTAATCTGACATATACAAACATAAAAATTGTACATATTTAAAAGGTATTGTAATGTTTTGATACATCTATGGAGTGCATCCTGTTTAAATCTTAACATGAAGTTAAATCTTAAATATATCTAGCTCCTCAAACATTTATGGTAAAAACATTCAGAATCCTTTCCTTTAGCTGTTTTAAATATACATTCCATTGTTATCTATAGTCATTCTACGATGCAAAGCCACAGAGCTTCTTACTTCTATCTGATTGTAACTGTAATTTCTTAACCTTTATCACACTTCTCATATGCATATAATACATAGTAAGCCAGAACTTTTCAGCAGTGGCCCCCCAAAACTGAACACTACAAATGTGTTAAGAGGAAAACAATGTCAGGTATCCATTTGTGACAGTGCAAATCAATGTCTCTAAAAAGAATAGTCTGGACTATGAATTATTTTTGTTACCAAACATAAAAACAGTCTGTGTAACCATCACTAAGGAAGAAAAAGTGTAAAGACACTGCTAAAAGCGAGGAGAATTCTTGAACTTTTTGACCTGATTTGAGTTCAGAAATAAAGTATCTTAGTAACTCAGTTCAGAGTCTACCCAGATGTTTGGGGCAATGCTGTAGACCTGAGTTTCACCTAGTGGTTGGTCAATCATTGGGGACTGAGCTATAGAAAAGGTAGATGAAGTCTGTCTCCTGAGAGTCAATACATCTTCTTGAAGGTCCACAAACATCCTTAAGTCTAATCAGTAATTGTCATTAAGAGCTCTCATTATGTGAAGTGAGTATAATTAGAGTGTTTTGCCCTCATAGGGTATACTACACCAAGAAGGCTTGAAGAGTTCATAAATTAGTGCCAATTCTCCCTTCCTCTATCTACTATGCAATCTGCTGTGGGACAGAAAAATTATATTCACACACATTAAGGCAAAAGCCCACTGGCCCCTACAAAATTAGCCTAAACACTTAACTGTGGTCACGTGAGGGGCTCCCTATTTCATTATGTGTCTCAGAAATAAAAGAGATAAAGTTTGCCATCAATAACACTGAACATATCTGCTGAATTCCACAGATTCCAAGACATTAATAATTCAAAGTCTTGTGGGAATTTTGTCATGGTGGAGATACGACTTGTCTGCAAATGGAGCTCAGGGGACGCTCGGTGTGATCTACTCTTGTGTATATGCACTCCAGCTGCATTCACCACAGCACCTAGAATAACACAGGATCTTGCTGTATCTTAAAATTTCTAAAATTTTGGATCTGTATGTATAAAGTTGTTAGGCATAAGTGTTGCACCCTCATGTGAAGAACAATCATCAAAGTATGTCATTATACCTTATAGGTTAAAGGGACTGACTGGTAAGTGTTTTATTTGCTTCATTTCTTAAATTATACTCAGTTACTCAAAACACACTGAGATTAAATGATCAATGGCAGAAAAGAGGAAGAAAAACATGTTGGCTTTTTCTCTATGGGGAGATATTTATAAGTACATATATGTGTGTGGGTCTCTGTCTCTCTTTGGATCGCACACACACCCCAACCCTCAGAATTATGGAAATGTAAGAAATTATCAACATAATTATGCCATTCATTATTGTCCTCGGGATAGTGACCCAGGTAAGCCCTTATTATCTCAGAAGATAAGTAGAGCCACTAATTTTTTTGTGCTAGGGATCAAAGCCAGGGCCTTATACATGCTAAGTATTCGATCATGGAGCAACATCCTCAGCCTAGAACCTCAATTTTCAATGCAGTACTTTGAACAGTTCTCAAAACTAAACCCAGAATCATCTTTCTAAAGCTAAAATCTAGTGACATCACTCACTAGTAAAAATTCTTCCTACTGTGGGCACAGTGAAGCTGCCCCTTGTTTTTTATGAGGCCCAGGAGCTTCTGTATAATCTGGCTACTCTCATCTGTTACTTTGGCCATGCCTCCGCTTTTCATTTCCAGGAGCATGGGTCTTCTTTTAGTTCTCAGAAAACATGACAGAGAACTGTCTTAGATGCTGCAAATATAGAGTTCTCTTCTGAACTGTTCTCCACTTGGCAGATTGTTCAGATTTCTAATTAAAAGTCAGTTATTCAAAGAAGGCTCCCATGAGCCTCTTCTCCCCCAATGAATAGATTATCTATACAAATAGATAATAATTACTATTGCTTTATGGTAGCCATTGTGTTCTATTCTTTATGTGCACTTTTAAAATCTTGCTTTCACAAGAACCTACACTATTATCTCTATAGATAAGAAACTGAGTCTCTGGAATATCTTTAGTTAGTATCTTTAGTTAGATATACATAAGGACTGATGAAAACATATGGTGTACCTTGAAATTTAAAAATTAATTACAGCAAAAGATACACTGCCATGAATTCCCTTCGGAATTACTCCTTCTCCCCTGCACTTCAAATATACTTATCCCATTGTTTTTGCCACTTTCTGAAGCAGTTCTCCACATCTTCTTTCTGAGTGCCTTTATGAGGAGTGATCAAGAACACAGCAAATATGCCTGCTGAGCACCATCACATAGAGATTTGCACAAATATGAAACCATGTCCTCTTCTACCTTATTCTCTGGGTCTGGAACCATGTGATTTATAGTTCTTCCCCCAAGTCTAAATGAGCTTTAATGGTAAATATTTTGTGTCATGAAAGATACTCCCAAAACCAGACTTCCAGAACTGCTTCAGAAACTGGTAATAAGTATTCTGGAAATGGGGGTGAGGAGATATTATGAGGATTATGAATGGCAATGTATCTTTCACCATAACACCTTCTCAAGATTTACACATTCACCAGTTTTTAGCATACCTGATAGGTCTCACAGTAGCCTTGATAGCTTCTAACTGCCATTCCAAAATCTCACTGAAATGTTTTGTATAGTTAAGTTAAAATTGTTTCAAAGACGCATAGAAAACCTTTGAACAGAATTAGCACTACTCAATTTAAAGACAAAATTAATCAAAGTGATTGCAAGTTTTCTTGAGCCTAGTATATAAGGTCAATTCCACTGACTTTGGGAACTGGTAAAAGTCAGTCTTAGATTTCCAATGACATAATCCTTGATTATAATTTCACTGAAAACCTGATTTTATACTCCATGTGTAAATCTTTATTTCAACATCTTTCCTCATTCAACCTTTTACCCACCAGAACAAAACAGATTTTCTTTCATATTCTTCTTTCTGTGACAATAATGTCAACAAGTGCCATAATGACCCCAAATATGAAGCAGCTTGCCATGGGAAAAAAATTCAAAGAGTAGAAATATTATACATTAAATTTAAATTATACATGACATCATTCCAGACAGGCACGTATGTGAAGTACTAAAATAAGACTCTATAACTTTAGCAATGTACTTATTTACAGGGCCTACGGAATCCAGCCATTCATACACAATAAACACAAATTATGTGATCAATGAAAATAGATAAGAACTTGGAAAACTTTCAGAGCATCTTCCCTATGGGTCTCTTTTTTTACCCACAGGATCACATTTCTCCCATTCTAATTCATCTGAGTATAAAATGAACACTATATTTCTTTAAATACATGGCTCATGAGACATAAATTAATTTTCTCCAACTACTGGAAATGTTTAAAGAGAACACTATTCTCAGTTAATATCTCTACTTTTCCTTTTAGCCACCCCTGAACATTTCCATCCTCTCCCCCTAAATGTTGAACGTTGAACTCCCTTTCCTTGTTACCATGTTCCTGCTCCTCCATGGCATGCTTCTGCTTAGAACACATAGGTGCTACCATCTTGTGTTGCACACTTTTATGTATGCATGTTCCCCCTTTAAAGCAGAAGTTAACTCAGAGCAGGATTCCCATTTGATTAACTTTTGCCACCACCAACACCTGAGTTTCCAGCATTTTCATAACAGGTCCAGACAACAGAGTAAGTCGGTTCACAAACCAATACATATGGGTGTTCTTGAGCGGAGGAAAGTTATGAGCTTACTTTTATTTGCTCCTAATATAAATTAACATCAAAGACACATTTTAGTATTAAAATACAATAAATTAAATGAAAAACAAAAACAAGTGTATAGATTTCATGGCACATCTTACTAATGTGTTAAAACTGTGGTGATTTAGTATTTCAATGTATCTTCTGTCATTTAAGTTGCTCACTTCCTGTCTTGCATTAGTAGATACCCAAACATATTGTTTTTCTCTGCTCAATTTGGAATTTTCAGAAATTTTCATAAAACAATAAGACATTCTCAGAAAAATAAGCCAAGTTAGCCTTAGAATTTGAAACACTGGAATCTGATCATACTTTCTGGAATATATACACCATGGGTTATTCTCATTATAGAATATAAAGTCCTCCCTGTGTACCTGTGCACGCACGCACACACACACACACACACACACACACACACACACACACACACTTACCCTTTCAATATGATTTTTCCTTCTCTCTTGCTCAGACCTACTATCTAAAAGATTGCTCAGTCATGTCCACCTGAAAAGAACTGATAAGGTAACTAATTCTGTCACCTTATATTTGACAGGTATTAACCCAAGTGAATCATCATCCTGCTTGGTTTTGAGAAACATAATAACAAATTAAGCAAAACTAATTTAAAGGGCTCAGATATTCAAAGAACACAGACAGTGGGAGAAAGCCTATTTCAGTGAAAGGTGCATATTTAAATAAAAATGTTCCCTCTGGTGATGGACATTTTACCAAAAGCTCTAAGTAAAATGAATTATTTTGTGCATTCTGGTATGAAAGTCAAAAGCTTATGAAAGTAGAAAAGCTTGATAGTTTTAGATTATATTACTCTAAATAAAGAAGAATTTGTTGCTGACATTGCCTTAAATATACTGTACATTGACATGTTTTTGAATGAATTATAGTTATGTGGCACAAGTCAAAATCAAATTTATTTCAATCAACTGCGGCATAATTTTAAAAAACAAAAACAAAGTCGGGTACAAATATATGGAAAGCCTTTATCAACCTTGCTCTTTATGTACAAAATTCTTATATCCCTTCCTATTTGCAAGCAAAATGTATGCACATTGGTAAAATAACAGAATTATATATTCATAGAGTAATTTCATACACACACACAAATTCCTGACCACTTGCTCAAAAGTTTGCTGGAAAAAAAAAAAAAAAAAAAGAGGGGGAGGGATTGGCCCTTTTAGAAATTCAGTACTAAATGTTTAAAACTATAAAAGGAAAAGTCACTGAGATTTAACCATAAACAACAAAAGAAAAAAGAGAAAAAGAAAGGAGAACTAAGTCAAACACCCTGCTAACTGAATTCAGACTTATGGATTTTACAGGGCATTAATCTAATATATGCTAAATTAGATTTTCAAATGCTATAATATTTGATTTCTTTTCTAAAACTAGTTTACCCTCAATCCCAGAAGTTTTTCTTTCAAAGATAAACTACAATTCTAAGTGGGATTTGTATTCAACTAGGAGCCTGGTTGTTGTTTTTTTAAGTATTTATGAATCATATTTATGATTTTACCCTCCCTAAACATTACTTTTGACTTTAATAAAGTCAAGACTGATGTAAGAACTAAAAGATGGTTTACTGCGGATTAAATAATGTTCGTTTCAAAGCAGGGCCACTTGCACACTATTTGTCAACTAAAATAATGTCAAAAAAGTTTTTAGGCATCTGGGAATTTCTTGCAGCTTAGCAACTACTAGCAACAGCAAACTCACCAGGAATGTCAGGATAAGATAAGCCTGTTCTAGAAACACAGCACTAATAATATATTTAATTGAGCACAAGTAAATCTTTGGGTCTCACTGTGGGATCACAGCAGTGGGCTTGAACCATAACTGTGGCCCAGTCTGTACGTCTGCATAGGACTTTGGGCACACAGGGAGGCTGAAGCTTTCCTTGCCTTCCTGCTTGAGGGGGCTTCTTATAAACTACTCCTGCTCTTCAATTGCAGCGGGAGGGTATCCCCAGAGAAGTTTATTCTGGATAATCCACTTACCCCGAAATAATGTTGAGACAGGCCTGTGCATTGCTCAAGGGCAAGTAAAAGTCATGTCTGCACCCTGTACTCTGAACCACTACTATGAAGACAACAATATGCAATGTATTAATAATTAACTGTCCTACTAATCTGCTTTGAAACTATCTCATTATTTCTTTCTCATTGAAATTAATAAAATTTAAAGAAAAGACTGCAAGGAGATGCCCAAACAGGCACTGTCCAGTGAGTGCATCAGGTGTGGCTTTAAAACAGAACAGAAGGAACACCTTTAAGAATTCTCTGGAGTAGGATTGACAAAACAAAAGGGGGAAGTAAAGCTGAAAGAAAACCTGGATTAAAGCAGTGACAAAAGAAACTGTTCCATTTGGGTAAAAACCCTGGGGACCACAAGCGTAAGAGCTGGAGGTGGAAAGCAGGGAACTCTTCAGACAGCCCAGATATAGAGAATATGGTGCTGACGGTGGCAAGGATAAGGCACTGGTGTTTTCTGCAACACCATGCAGTCAGATCATGACAATTTGTAAGTGCATCTTGAAAATATGTGAATATATGTGTGGTAGATAGCTAACTTGTGGTCAAGTTCTTACACCCAGCTGCATTCAACCAGCATGGTACTGGGTGTGGGAGGCTCACCTAGGAGTGGTTGCCAGCAATACAAAGGCAGAACAGGAGAAGCTGCTGAAACACCGCTAGGGATGCTGCTTGGGGAAGCTGTTGGAGCTGCTGCTAGCTCCCTTGGGTTGTTCTGCTGAAGGACATTGTCATGCTGGTTTTTCCAATGAACTTTGGAGAAGCCTGGGTCCTCATCTTGAGCAAAACTTCCTGGCTCTGGAGGGGAGGATGGCGCACTGCTCAGCTTCATGAAGCCTGTTGCATTGGCTTTCCTAATCTCTGGAGGATCTCAGGACCTCACTGTTGCTGAGGACAGCTATGGTACTTTTGTGAGAGCTCTGGTCTTACCTTGAGCATCGCTTCCTAGCTCCAGTTCAGATCCCTCATCTTGCTAGCAGAGATCCTTCATGCCCTTGTCATAGACTTCCTAGCTTCCACCACTGACCTTTTGGCCTTTCCAGCACATATCCGTGAAGTGGGCCTGCATGAGACTTCGTTGTGGACTCCAGGCCTCCAAGTGGACTGGTGGGAAGCACTGTTATGAGCTTTAGGCCCTCATGTGTGGATAGATTTCTTGCACTTGTAGTATGTGATTTCAGGTGGGTCATGCTAAAATACTATTATAAAATGTGTCCCATACTATATTATTCACCTTGCAAAAACCCCAAACCATGACAGTATGTGTGCATGACAAATGTGAACAACTAGGGGGAAAAGATTCTACTTTGTACTTAAAGGAAAAGCCATGTGGAAAAGGTATTGATCACATACTTGTTCATGATATATGTACACATTTACACATATATACATACCTATGCATGGTATACATTACGGCTTACGTACTTGGTTATATTTCTGGGTTAAGGTATAGTTACAATAGTTTTTCAAAGATTTTTTTCACAAAAGAATAGAGGAAAGAAATGAAAGACAGAAACACCAAGGAAGAATATATCCTAGATATAATGCTTACCAATGGTGGAACATCAGTTTTAAGTAGATAAGCCTTGGGTCAGTGACCAGGACATTCTTTAATTTGATATAATAAGAAATAGACTTATGCACCAAAGTGTGCTACAATTACTATTCTTCAAAAAAGAATCTCTGGGGACATTAAAAAGACTAAGGCTGAAATGTGGCATTGTGACAGCTATTTAGAAACAGAAACAAAAGACAGTCTGAAATAAGACCAAAAAAGAAAGAAAAATTAGAGATTGTAGGAAAAGTGATTTGTGCATGGGAACAGGAACCAAAAGCCACGGATGGACAAGGCTCCCAAGTCCCAGGGTTTCTAGCTGTGTCCTAATGCACTCTTCAGATATTTAGCCTGCACTGGCTTCCAGGCACTGAAAGGACAGCAAGGACACTGAAGTGCAGGCAGCATACCAGGACCCTGATCCCTCAGAGCATGTGCTCTAGTGGGAGCTGTCAGACACCACAGAAAATGAACAAGATGACACGTGACGGTGAGAACTTGGCTCCAGAGACAATAAAGCAGGATGAGAGGGAACATACTCACAGAAGCCCACGGAGTAGCTGCTGTGGGAGCCGCTGCCCAAGTGGCAAGCAGGAGCCATACCAGTGGCGATCTGAGCAAAGAATGTGGTGTTAGGGAGAGGTGATGGCTGGCACAAAGGTCCTGAGGAGAAAACACGTGTAGTGGGTTTGAGGAGAATAAATCTGCTCTGCTGTGATGCTGAGTGCATGGGCCTAACGGAAGGTGGAGATGGCAGGGCTAAAGCATGGGGTCTTACTGGATGGGATAAAGGGTCTATATATTATTGTAAGCACAGAAGAAAAACAACAGAGGTCTGAAAACTGTGAAAGAGTTGGCCCAGTATAAACTCAGTCAGTCCTACTCTGTTTTCCCAACTTTAGCACAGATACACATATGTGGGATGTAAGGCAGGATTCTGAGGCATTAACTGGGTCACTGACACATAAACCTGTACCAAAATATCTGCTACTGGATGGAAGTCACTGTGGTAGGAAGTGGAACAGAACTAGAGACATAAACTCAAAACTTCAGCACTTGACCTCTTGCCAGGGAATAGAACTTAATCCTAGACAAATAGAATATGTCCCCAAGTTTGGTTCCAAGGAACCCCAAACAGTAGGCTAACCTTCAAGCCCTGCTGGGTCTGCTGCAGTTCACATCTGATACGGCCACCAAGGGGCAGGCTATTAAAAGAGCTCCTACTCTACACAAATACCAATATCTGGCCTTGCAGATATTGAAAATGATGAAAAAAAAAGAGAACGCAAATAACATGAATACAAAAATAAAAACTGCACAAAATGTATGTTGGTATTAAAGACAAAAGACCCAAGGGAAAATAAAAGTACAGTGAAAGAAAATAAATCGCTATCACCGAATGGCCCCAAGACTGGGAATGTTAAAATTTGCCCACTGAGCAAGGAATCAGAGAGCCATCCGCCAGAATCATCCAGCTATGGTCAGCTAGTATTTTTTGTAAAGACCATAAGCAGACAAAACTATCTTCTGTCTTCTCATCTGCACAGGCTGCGGCTCTCAGTCACTCTCCCCTCCTCTCTGTGCTGCCCCCTCAGCCTCCCCTCAAATTATGATCACTGGCTTGGTTCATCTTCAGGACGATGATGGATGACTTAATTAGAGAAACAAAGATACGAATGAGACACAAGGAGCAGGGCCAAACGGGCGAAGCCAGGGACAAAGCCCTCTCACTATGCTCCTTTATCATTACGCTTCCTATTTCCCTATACCCAAGAGTCTTATGTGGCTACTTTTAGTGAGTAATGGAATAAAGAAACAAAATGAAGGAAGGGAAGATTTCTCAGATGTCGCAGTACAATGTAGATTTATCCTGTTTCCAGACGTGTTTCTGGAAAATCTTGAGTAACCTATGGATAAAAGGATACCGTGACAAAGAGGAAGTAAGAATTGTGTCTAAAGCCACAAGGCTGCACAGGAACAGAACTGGGGTGTGATGACAGCTCTGTGTGACTTGAAACACAATCTTCTTCCCATTACAACAGGCTGTGGATTACATATGCTTAACATATATTAAATTGAGAAAAAAATCTGTGAAGATAATATATAAATAACTTATTTACAATCTGTGGTGTTGTGAACTGGAATTTTCTGTTCAGGTGGCAAAAGCCAATTAAGCTAAAGATTAGTCAAAATAAACTTTATAAAACATTTTCTTTTAAAAAATCAGGCAGAAGAAGATATTAGGTATTATGCAAATCTATCTATAATCAATAAAAAGATGTTTAAAATCCATCATAACTTTGACAGAGATGTATACATAACACTTATTTTCAGACCTAACTAAGGTTACCACCATGATAACCTCAGTGGTGATGAAATAAAGATCTTGAGCATCAGGGATGCTTATTTGCTACATAGGTAAAACTAATACTTAGGCCTTTTCTATGGACACAGGTCAGATACATATCAATATACCACACATGATACTATAGACTACCATACTGATACTAATTTCATCCCCAAACTGCAGAATGTAGTAAGGTGTTACCCTTTCCATATTTCTAATCCCCTTCCCCAATAACGAGAAATCAGGCTCTGGTTACCTTTCACTTATTCCCTCCTATGTCCTGTATGCTGCAGCCCCTACTGTCTCCTGAGTCTTTACCATTCTCCCAATACCTTGTGCCAGTTACCTCTCAGCCCTGATCCTACAAGGTGCCCCAGCCCTGGCTTCTTTGGAGAGAAGGAAATGAAAACGATTTTTAAGACGGACCAGAGAAGAGGAGAAGAGAGGAAAGAAGGGAAATAGGATGAATAAGACAGCTACCTTTCTCTAAATGACTGTCTATGATTGTCTCATTTTGCAATAATCTTCTAGGCCAGCAGTCATTTTCACACCTGATTTGTCCTTCAAGATACTCCATTTATTTTGGCCACTCTGAGTGCATTAGAGAAGTTACCTGTCAGACTATTTGTGTTTTACTGTTATTGTTGCTGTTAGGAAAGCTGCCCTTCTCTCTAGCTATTTTGATGATTTTTTTCTTTGAACTGTATTTATAGCAGTTAAGAGTACAGACTTGGGGAGCCTCCCTGGTCTGGGTTTTGAATCTCAGGTTGGCTGAATATTAGCTGTGTGACCTTGGAAAAAATTTGTAAATATTTTGTTTTCTATTTTTCTCTTCAATGGTCAGCATGGCCTAGGAAATCATTAGCGGTAGGGACAATCACAACTTACACCCCACAGCTTTGCCAGAAATGCCGCAAGTTGTCAGTCAAACAACTGTATTTTCAACCATTTGGTCAGTTGGGCTTCATGACAGCTGAATTGGTTCTAGACATGTCAGGGATGCTTTGGAGAACTTTGCTCTGCCTATGGCTATATCAGGTATACAGCAATTTCCCTTTAGCTACAGCAGCACCCAATGACCCACTGTCACCTCAGGTAAGCATATTCAGCAGACTAATCAAATAACTCCATCTGTCTCCCCAAAGAGTTCTTGGGTCATCTGTGTTTTACTGTTATTGTTGCTGTTAGGAAAGCTGTCCCTTTCTCTAGCTGTTTTGATGACTTCTTTCTTTGACCTGTATGTCCAGAGGTTAACAGCACAGACTTTGGAGGCCCCCTGGTATTTTGGAGGTTCCAGAACAGTCTGTGAAAGACACTGGGGATGGGCCCTTCCGTCCTGTAGAGAAGCAGCACTTCTTTCACTTTGCTAGGGTCAATGGAGGATCCTCCATGTATTCTCCCCATTGTGCTATAGCACAGGCACTATAAAGCCTTGTTAGGATGGTATAACTGCATCCTCCTAATGTTTATATCAGTTGGAGTGGGCTGGGCTAGTTCTCCTAAGAGAAGAGCTGTTAAGACCTAGTCATGAGCACATTTCAAAACCAGGGAGCTACTAAATAGCTCCAGATAGCAGCAGAGAGCAATAGGTTTTGAAAACAGTGAAGAGCTGAGAATTACAGAAAGCTACAGAAGGGCTACTAGGAGCTGCTGGCTCAGGATCGTGGAAGAGCTCCAGAGAGCATCAGGGGACCACAAGATGTAGCTGTTGAGGAGCTAGGAATAGTGGCCTGGAGAGCTGAGAACATTAGCGCCTGGGAGCTGAGCCACTGACATGCCGGTGATGGGGCTACACTAAGTGCTCAAATCTGCTGGAACTCTAAGCTCAGAGCTACTACCATCAGGTACTCATACAAAGGGAGCTGAAATTTGCACATTCATAATTCGTATCCAAATTGAGTAAAAGAATCCTTATTTACTAGCTGGTAACAGAGCCAAGTCCTCACAGATACTGAGGGGCAGGTGCTCTGCCACTGCGCTTCACCCCCAGCCCATGATGAGTGCATACACAGAGTACTTAGATTATTTTGTATAACCAGTGTTTGCTATTATTAGCTGCAGTAGCAGTCTGTAGTAGACTCTTCTTGTACTGAAGTTCTATTAGGATGTATATAAGTATAGATTTATTTATATATGTTTTGCTGGGAACTTTGAAATTTTTTCAGTCTAAGGATTCATGTCTCAATGATTCTGAAAAAGTTCCATCCTAATTAGTTATAACCTAGTCTAAGTTTACAGGAAATTTCTCACCGGTTCTGAATAAATTCATTCACAGCTTCTTAAAATCAGGAGCTCTTGTTTAGGAGCTCTACTTCTTTTCCAAGAAAGTTTCACAAATGCCACTCCAGTTTCCCACTTTTAGGTCTATTGTCCTGGTTCATGTTCACCTTATCCAGGCCACTTATGCTTTGATATATTTCTATTTTCTAGGTCAAAGAGCCCTGATCCTTCAATCTGTCCCCATATGTCAATTCTTTCTCCCTCCCTCCCACTCCTCTGATCATTTTATAATGAATTGGTAACCACGATAATGAAATTTACTGAGAAAACCAGATTTTGAGATGCTGCCATAACTAATGGAGTCAGAGAAATGATGAAAAGGGATTTAATGAGGTTTGAAATACAGTTAGAATGTTACAGATAGAAAATCGATTTGGCAAATGCTGTCAGCTTCATCCATGTGGGGGTATGTAAATACCTACATCTAAAGGTCAGAAGTAACTTTGAAGACAATCAAGAATGGAAGATTGTCTTATAATAGACAAAAATAGTTTGATCTATCTATCTATCTATCTTCCATTTTGCTATGACTATAAGCATAACTAGGTAGACATTTAAAAACCTATATTGAATACTCAAACGATTGGAATAGTAGTAAATAATTACTTGACTATTTTAACTAACTTATTCCTAATGCTATGTAATCTCAGAGGCAAAAGGTAGTTTCATGACTTTTTTGCAATACTCTTAAAAACCAAATCCTCAAGTTGTTCAGCTCAAATAATAATCTTCAAAAGAAAAATCAAATGTGTAGACTGTAGACTGATGAATATTTTGTAGGAGAACACATCTTTTTCAATAAAGCCATTTGTGACTTGTACTGTACATACTAAAAAGCACCTTTTATAACCAAAGGAGACTACTATTTAAACAGATTTTCAGGTTATAGAAAAATTTAAGAGTTTCAGTTCTCCCAAAATAACTGAAAAAGCCGGGTGTGGTGGCTCACGCCTGTAATCCTAGCACTTGGGAGGCTGAGGCAGGAGGATCAGTGCGAGTTCGAGACCAGCCTGGGCTACAAAAGTGAGCTCAAGGCCAGCCTGAACTGCACAGGGAGACCCTGTCTCAAAAAGACAAACAAACAAACAAACAAACAAACAAACAACTGAAAAACCTTGAAAAAAAAATGCCTCAAATCTGGGTTAACTGGCA
This sequence comes from Myocastor coypus, assembly GCA_004027025.1. Lineage (NCBI taxonomy): Eukaryota > Metazoa > Chordata > Mammalia > Rodentia > Myocastoridae > Myocastor > Myocastor coypus. The sequence continues at coordinate 35,411 of PVJA010018915.1, forward strand.
TTCAAAAAGTTTGTCAGTTCTTAATCTTTGAGAACTACATGAAAATTAGAACCATTCTTTCTTTAAAAAAAAAACATACACAACTGTAAATTATATTTTGAATATAAAATTTCAGGAAACACTAAGATTCCAAACCTCTAGCCTAAGAAACTTCAGGGCAATTTTTGTTTTATTTTTACCTTTTAATTTTGTTTTTAAGACTATTCATAATAGGGCCAGCCAGATAGCTCAATAGACTAAAGTGCCTGCTTCACCACAGCATAGCGGCTGGGGTTTAATCCCCAGCATCCCATGCTGGTCCGGTCTTTAGTGTGTGCTGAGACTTTAGTTGGGTGTGGCATCACACACCTGTAATCCTAGGGCTTGAGAGGCTGAAAAACAGGAGGATCATTATAAATATGATCTGTGTAGTGAAAGCCTGTACACCTTGTCCTAAAATTCATAAAAAAACCCAAAACTATCCATAAATACCTAACATACAAAACAACGTCCTTTTTCTACTTTAGACACTCCATTTATTTTTGAGAATCAAGGTCAAAGTTGCGCATAATCATTTGGAAGCTCTGCATTGGTTCTTTCAGGGAAGAGCCTTGTCAGGCCTGAACCTCATCTCTACTCTCTGCTCTGTACCACTCAAAACAAGTATGTTGTTTGACTACAGTAGAGACTATGGACTTGCTATAGAACTTGATGTACACGGCAACTACCATATATCTGCTCAGTGCCTTGCTCCTAGGATCTTTCCTGTGAGTTTACTATGCTATTTTGTCTTTTCTATATAAACCCAATCCATTTTGGTGTGCAGCCCTTCCCTCCCCTTACTTTCCTTTTGCAGATTACTGAGGTAACTCAATTCTAGCAAGAGTCAGACTATTAAAACCTAGACTAACCATATACCTGAGAAAACAAGTCAACTTTCTACTTCCAGATCTCTTTTTGTAGTATAGCTTCATCATTTTAAAAAAGTGTATGTTGACATATAATTAATAAAAGAACTTAATATATTTGATATACAAATATTAGTTTGAAGATAGGCCAACATCCATGACACCATCACTGAAATTTAGACAACAACACTTAGCAAGAGATCTTCTCTTAAAACCAATTTTGAGATGTATAACACTGTATTGTTAACTCTAGGTTTTCTGTTGTAAAAATCACTAGAACTTACTTACCTAGTACAACTGAAACTAAATTCATTTGAGCAACTCCCACTTCCCCTATATTTTGGAAATTTCACTATTAAAAGAAAAAAATGACTCTTGAAAGTAGTTGAAGTCCACATAGAACATACTCTAATATCAAATATAATTTTTAAGCAGTTACTCTGTCACACTCCAATTACTCCCTAATGATTATTCCCTCTTATGCTGTATATCCCAATGGAACCCTAGTTTCTTTTAGTGCAATAATATGTCCAATTTAGGTTGATTTGTCATTAGTCTAAACCAGTGACATTGCCAGCCAGTGTATGCCTCAAATGCATGATTAAGAGCCAAGATACTGGTTTCCCTTAGGGCAGAAGGGCTGGTCTGAGGAAGAAGCACTGTTTCTCCTAAAGATGTACAATAAATGACAGACAGACAGACAGACAGACAGACAGACAGAGTCATAAAGATAAAAATTTGGTGACAAGCACAGTTCTAACCCAATTTTGTGTTTAGGACAGGATTTAGAGCAGTGGTTCTCAACCTGTGGGTCTCGACCCTGGCAGGTGTCGCCTAAAGCCATTCCGAATCATAACTGTAGCAAAATTACAGTTTTGAAGTAGCCACCAAAATTATTTTTTGGTTTGGGGTCACCACAATATGAGGGACTGTATTGCAGGGTCACGGCATTAGAAAGGTTGAGAACCACTGATTTAGAGGGTCTCCCTAGGTAGATCATTCTGAAGTGATTCTCCTGTATTCAGCCTCCCAAGTGCTGGGATTACAGGCACGTGCCAACAAGCCCAGTCTCAACTGTCATCTCTGCACGCCCCGTGGGCTGGGCCAACAAGACACTGTTCCCTTTCATTGATACACAATTTCTTTCTGTTCATTATAGTAAGAAATAATCCTGTGATACAGTTTGGGCCAATAAAACATTTTAAAAATTTGGTTGAGAATCTCCTGTGGGTGCTTTTTCTTATTTACATAAAAGGAAAGAGATATAAGGAAAGTGCACTTGCAATATTTTTCTCTTTCATCCTGCTTTGAACAAGGCATGGCAGGCATCTTATTACCAGGAGGTAATATGCATGAATATAAAAGAGCAAGAGCAATGACAAAGCATAGAGATGCAAAGAGCTTGAGGAGAACGTACTTTGTTCAGCAACAGGAAAGTTCAGTAGCTGTCTGTCTCCCACAACCTTATTCATGGGAATTAAAAATTATCTGTATTACAGCTGGGGAGATGGCTCACGGGAATAAGCACCTGCCTGGCAAGTGCAAAGTCCTGAGTTCAATCCCTAGTACCACACACACACACACACACACACACACACACACAGATCTTTATTGCTTCAAGTTAACTGATACACAGTCATAGTTGAGAGGCTTTAAATTATATATGTATTTTTTTTGCCTAAAGTGCCCTATTATTCTCAGTGTTGTAGGAATATTAGCCATCTTAGTCTACTCAGATCTTCTTTTGCTTCAATATCTATGGGTATCCTCAATATTGTGAGCCTTAGTGAGGTGACACTAGGTTTAAGGCAATTAATTTATATTATATCTTCACAGCTTAAAAGTTAAAGTCTCCTAGAATATTTAATGTACTGTGGCAGTATTAGGTATTAATTTTGTGGTTATGTGGAAATTTCTAGTATTATTATAAATTCTTAAACTCAAGCATTCAGATAATTAGAAAGCAAACATTCTGAACTAAAAACCTCGGTGAAAATAAATTATCTGACTTCCTTTATTTTCATTTTTTTAACTTCACACTTATTTTCAACAGACATGTTAAACAGGAACCATATAGATTCAAAGAAAATTATTTGTGTCAGTATGTGGGACACAGAGAAAGGAATGCTTAAACAGGTATGTACAAGGAAAAGGCTTGAGAATATTGTGGTACTCTGAAGCTATCTATATCTGGGTCAAGAGCATCAACTAGTATTTCAATACATGAAAGACACACTCTAAAAAAATGGCACTTTGAAATCCCCCCTTTAAAAGGCTGTAATAAGGACTCCTACATCCAAAGAGAAAAATAATGATGGTTAAAGTGGCATATTAGAAAAGGAGCCACATTTATCAAACCCTCAAAATTTACATAATATAATGTTCAACTCTAGAAAACAACAGAACTAAAAGTTTAAAAAATTGGTGGTTGGCAGGAGCTAGCAGCGGACAAGGAAACACTGCACACGGAGGATGACAGCAGGTTCTACATCTTGACCACAGTGGTGGTTACATGACTATAAGCAAATGTCAAGACTTGCAAGAGGAAAGGGATAAATGAACTATAGTGCATCTAAGGGGAGTCACCCAGAGAAAAACACTCCCTCAGGCTTTCACAGAAAGCAAACTGGTCAAGCAATGGCTGTGACTCATCCTGAAGACTGACACTAACAACAGTTCTACAAAGTACTGTACATGGTCCCAAACTTAATCCTGAGGGGATTTGACCTTGGAAGATACAAAAAATGAATGTTTTGTTATACAGGTCTTGCTTTGACTTGTCCTTGATCACCCAGCAAAAAAAAAAAAAAAAAGCTTAATTACAATGCATGAAATGCAGAGCTAGATTGATGAGATGAGCTGTAGGAGGCTTGGAT
>PVJA010018916.1:0-39200 GCA_004027025.1 Myocastor coypus
TTTTTTTTTTTTGCTCTTTTTAATTGACATATATTAAGTGAATTAGGGGAGTATAACAGGAGTTGGAAATCTTCTCCTGGATGGCAGCTTGTCTTTTGACATTGTTTATAGAGCATTTCACCTTACAGGTTTTTAAATTTTCAGTGTAGCCTGGTTTAACTTTCCCTTCAGTGATTTAGGGCCCACATCATGTTCAAAAGATTACCTTTTTTGTGGTATCTTATGTTCTATGCTTTTATTTTTATTTTTTAGGTGTTTTTTTTTTTTTTTTTTTTTGTACTGGGGATGGAACTCTAAGCCTTCTACTTGCCAGGCAGGCTTTTATGTTGCTGAGCTATATTTCCTGTTCTATGCTTTTAAACTATCTTGTCTGAATAGTTTAATGACATCAGGCTTGTTTTTGCCCTAATGTCTGTCTTTTTCTTATTTAGTACAGGGTCTGCAGGTTCTCACTACACAGATTGGGCTTGTAGCGATCCTCCTGTTTTCAGCCTGCCAAGCACTGGGGTTACAGGCGTGTACCACCTGCCCAGTCTCAGTTAGCATTTCAGCACACTCTGGGGGCTAAACCTGTCCAGCATGCTGGGGATAAAACCCTGCCCTTGTGTCTGCCTAAGCAGGTGCTTGAATCCACTGAGCTATCTGGCTGGCCTTTATCAGCTGCTCTTTTTATTTGAGCTTTGAAATATACTCAAAAGCATGTTCCCAATAGTCTCTTGGAAGATACCCCCAATAATTTGGTTGTTGGTTAAAAAATAAATTTTTTTCAAAAAAATTAACATAGGACTTTCTTATAAAGGATGTGCTTGACATTAAATGTATTCATGCCTTCCAAATGTACAGTATCCTACAAGATAAATTTTCTTTCAGAGTTGAACATATACTTATGTTCCAGATATTTGAAATAAGAGGTTCATGTGAAGCCAACATGAGGTCATCAGTCAAATGATAATTTTCTACCAAAAACTTACGTGATGTGTATGCTGGGTATATTTGGAGATGCTTAGCTAAAATAGAGATTTCATCATGACTGTTTTGCTATGCTACTATTGATGTCAAATGTTCTCTATGAAATAATTGTTATCCACTAAAGAGTTACTTGTGTAATTTTGCTATATACTTTCCATATGTCACATTTCGTTCTTCCTGTATTTTTCCATCTTGACTTCTTTTGTGTTACAGCAGTATTTTCTAGTGCACCATTTGAGTTTCCTCATTGTTACCACAGTGATATATGCATCCCTGTGTTTATAGCAGCCCAATTCGTAGTCGCTAAATCTTGGACATAGCTCCTATGTTCATTAACAGGTGAATGGATAAAGACAAGACAGTATTTATGTACTATGGAGTACCACTCTGCCATAAAGATAAACTTGAGTCAGTTCAGTGCTCCTTGAGACCATGTTAAGTAAAATAAATCAGTCACACAAGTTTACATATTGCATTTCTCTTATTTGAGAAACCCAAAGGATAAATAAGGAGCAAAGCAGAAGATCAGATATTGGAAGTAGAAAGAACATGTTCAAACGGGCAGGAAACGAGGGAGATGGCAGGGGGAGGGGGGACAGAAAGGGGGAAGGGAAACAAAGCTTTTATAAATGGGGCGGGGAAGAAGGGTTGAAAGGAGGGAAAAGGAGGAGGAAAAAAGGACTGGACATTCTGTCCAGGTACAAAGTTGCTATGATGAATGTGATCATTATGTATGGCAGATGTGTACTGGCAAAGAATTTTTTAAAAAGAAATGTTTCAGAAAATGGAAAGAACCATGCTGTATATATGATCAAAGCAAGTGGAAGTACCCTGGGGGGATAATGGCAATGTGTGTTTTATTGTAAGGAATATTTTGAGACCATATATATCAAAGGAACTGCACCAATGAGCTTTGAATAACTGATTCATGAATAAAATTTTAGAATGAAAGACTTAAAAACTCCGAATTGTTTCTCTTTTCTTCTTTCCTTACATTCCCAGGCTGATTTTTAAGAGTGATGCCCCTGAGGATTACAGTGAACATGTTAAATTTAAATAACCCAGCTTGGATTCATACCCACCTAATTTAAATAGTATTTAAAATCCTCCCACCATACAACTGTTTCCCCTACGCCCCTTCTTGTGCTGCTTGCCCGGCTTGACAGCACCCTAGCTTTGCCCACAAACCATTTGTGGTGTGGAATGTTCCACTTCCGGTTTCGCATGTTGAGAGGGGAGAACCCCAGGCCTTTCTGACTTTGAATGAGGGGCCCTGGCCTGCCGCGTGTCGCAGGGCTCCAGGTTCCAATTTCCTCGCGTCTCCTCGTAGTTTGCAAGGCTTGTTTGTCGCTTCTGCTTTGTTTCCCGGTGCTCTGGTTACGCCTGGCTACGGCTGTGCTTAAGCACCCTGCTCAGGTCAGGCCCAAAGGCTCTCTCTGCCAGGGGAGCCTTCCGAGCCGGCTTGTCTCTCATACTTCAGAAGCTGACAGCTGGGTTCTAGCCCTCACTTCCTGCTTGTTCAGGCTCCAGGGTCACCAGCTAGGGGGGATAGCTTTCCGAGGCTCCCTTCCCTGCACGCCCAGGGGATACTATAGACACTTTAGATTTTTTGTGTGTATGTTTTGTTTTCTGCTTGGTGTGGTGGGGATTACCCACGGTCTTCACACTGAGCTACAAGCCAAGCTCTGTTTACAAATAAAATTAGAATTCCCTCTGCCCTAGACTGAGCGCATTTTCCTCCCAGGCCTGAGGTGGTGAAGGAGCTCATGTCCAAGGCTCCAAGGTGGGGATCTTGGGGGTTGCAGAACTAGGATTTGCCACCAAAGGGCAGCACCCTGCCCCTTTTTTGGGAGAGAGGAGCCCTCTCCAGGCGTCTCGGGAGATCCTACAGATGGCTCCAGAAATCAGGGTCCTGGAAGGGTCTCGCCGTCTTCAGTAGCCTGGGCTCCACATTTATGAGCCAAACACTGCAGCGCAAGAGGTCAGGAACCACCTTCCCGCAGGAGACGCTCCCCTCTTCCCATGTAGGGGGATATGGAGACCCTCCTGGGGCAAGGTAGGAGCCCGGTGTCCGCGCCTACGCTACCCAACCATTTCACACTCCCAACTCACTAGGGCCTTACCAAGGGCTCTTGCAATGGATCGAGTCCTCCTAGACCCACATGTTGAAGCCTCCCCTTGGAATGGTATGGCTTTAGGAAATGATAGGCCCCTTTGGGAGTGAGTAAGTCTCGAGGGTAGATTCCTGTCCAGTGAGATTAGTGTACTCATAAAAGCTGGGCATAGTGTGCACACCTGTAATCCCAGCACTCTGAGAGGCCCAAACAGGGCCTCACAAGTTTCAGTCTGCTGCTCAGAGCCTGGATCAAGAAGCCAGAGTACGAAAATGAGGAGCCCGGATCTGCAACCAGGAGTAGTTTTTCCTTAAAAGCCTTTGGCTGACCTCATTATGAGATTGCAAACGCAAGAACACCTGTTGTAGCCCTAGTGGCCAGAGTCCTAGCTAGCTCTAGGTGTGCCAGGGATAGGCAGGCGTTGTCAGTGCGACTCTCTGTGCCGCCACCAGAGGGCAGGCTGACCTCACAGTCTACTGGAAGAGCAGCTCGGCTCTGCCTGGTATGCCGGCACTCGCGCTCAGACAACCTGGCCCACTCTCGGCGGAGGGTGATTCGAGAGGAAGCCTCAGCAACGTGGGCACAGTGCTGGGAGCTGCTGACCTGGTTTCACCTCGAGCTTTGTGATGAAGTCCACATCTTCACTCTGATCCTTCAGCTGTGGCACCTCCAAGTTCAGGGCTTTCCCTATCCCCGTCCCAGTTTGATTGATTGATTGATTGATTGATTTAGGCAATGGGGACTGAACCTAGGACCTTCGCACGAAGCTATGTCCCCAGCTCTTATTTTTTATTTTGTGGTAGTCTTGTTAAATAACTAAATTGCTGAGGCTGAGCTGGGACCTTTCACTTCTCTGGCCTCAGCTTTGTGCGAGCTGGGATTACTGTTGTACAACACCATGCCCTGGCTGATCTCATTGGTAGCTTTAACCTGGCCGCAGTGGAATTATTTTCACAGTGGGAATTGGCAGATGCCCTAAATCTGGGCTTCCTGTTTCCTTCCTGAGCCAGTTCTTGGGTCCTAGAGTGCCCCAGTCGTGGACTTCACCTCCATATGGAGATCCCCTGCTCCTGACCAAACCCCAAGCCTGCAGCCCCTTCCGCTAGAGCAGCACACACACATGCCACAGATCTGGCTTTTTATCTTGTGCCAAGAGGATGGGAAGGTTTCTCCAAAGCCTGAAAGGGTTTGATCATCATCCAAGCAGGAGGGATTGATTACAAATCCACATCACCAAGCACAATGATCCCAGTGACTTTCCCTCCCTCGGGACGGAGGACCCGGGGCCTGGTCTTCATGGGACCGGTCACTGGACTCCTTGCCTGGGCAGGCTCCTCTCCAGTGGACTGCCCACAAGGCACCAGTCAGCAAATAGAGGCCAGCAGCAGGTCACAGGCAATCTGGACACAAGAGAAAGACCCAGAGTCTGCTGGCATGTGTGTGTGCTCCTCTAGGGTCAGGGCTGCAGGCTTGGGGTTTGGTCAAGAGCAGGAGAACTTCATATGGAGGTGGAGCCCAAGACTCTCACCTGGATTCTCTACCCCTGCCCCATGTAACCCCAGCTTTCTGGAAGGCTGAGTTCTGTGGGTCACATGAGTTCTGGCACAGCATGGGCAACTTGGTACTTCAGTGAGGCCCTACCTTAAAATAGAAAACAAAAAGCGCTGGGGATGTAGCTCAGTGCAAAAGGTCCTGGGTTCAATGCCCAGGACTGAAAAAAGAAGAAAAAGGGCTTGAACTCCTGGGCTCAAGAGTCCCCCTGTCCCCATTTCTCCAAAAGCTGGGACTACAGGTGCACACCACCCCACCTAACCTTCCTAGTATGTTGTTTGGGAGTTTCAATCCCTATGTTTATGAAAGATCCTATACTGAAATGTTTCCTTTCTTTAAAGTTTACGTAGAAGGTCTTAGAAGCCTGGCCATTCTAGCACCCTAACATGAGTATTCTACTTTTCCAAAGATATTTATATAAGATTGCCACTAATGTTTACCAGAGAGGGACTTGGGAGGACAATGAGTCACCAGGGATCAAACCCAAGAGGGCTTTACCACTGAGCTACATCCCAGTTTTCTTTTATTTTTTGAGATTGGATTTTGGTTGTGTTCCAACTTGCAATCCTCTCACCTCAGCCTGCCAGAGTGATGGGATCCCAGGACTGCACCACCAGTCCAGTAGGTGGGCCCTCTGAAGAATGTGGGCTAGAAACCCAAGGGAAGGGAAGGGGTTGCTTCCCATGGCACACGCTGAATCTCCACTACCCACACGTAGGTCAGTGGAGAGCCTCTGCCTCTGATGTCTGCCAAGCTCCCTGCGAGGTGCCACCCTTGGGAGCCTAGGAAAGGGCTCACTGGCCATGGGACACGTGGCCGGCCTTTTCTGAAATGAGGGGAGGCCAGTGCTAGGGCTCTGCACCTCCCTGGCTCCCCATTCCTCCCCTGTGAGCTATGCTGTGCCTCAGGGGTCTCCTGGGGACAGGCAGGGCAGTGGGTGTCAACAGCTAGCCTCTCAGGGGACGCTCATGTCCTCTGGTGTCCACTCCATCATCAGTGTTTCTTACCCGAGCCTTGTGTGTGCCTGCTGGTGACTGTGGTGGCTCTTGTGTGGTTGTGTCCAGGTTATTCCTACGCAGATCCCTATGGGGAGCCTGGCCAGGAGAGAGGCACAGGCAGAGGCCCACTCAATGCTGGGAGGGATTGAAGTGGTGGATCACGCAAACCCACCACCTGGAAGGGTGAGGCCCACAGAGCATGGTGCTGCCTGGGCCATGGGAAGCCAGGAGCCCAGGTGGGAACTTCCCTGGTGAAGGCCCATGTACATTGTCCTTGGGCGGGCTGCAGGCCCAGTACTGCATCCTGCCCTTGGGCACTCTGATAACCAGGAGTGACTGTGGGTTGACTGTTCAACAGAGGGAGGGGCCAGAGGCTACGACCTCAGCATGGCCTGGGTAGGACAGCAGATCAGCTGTCATAGTCTCCAGGCTGGTATTGGGCAGGAGGATGGTGGGGTCCATCATCCACCTGTCCTTGAACATGGTACAAGGGTTCAGAGGGAGCTGGTCCCATGTTCCAGTGGAGACCCAGGGGGCAGAAGCAAGAGGAAGAAAGGGAAAAGAGGAGAGGTTCAGGGTGCAGAGCAGAGCAAGTGTTCCTCAAGCTGTTGCGCTGGGGCGGAAATGAAGGTGAGGAGTCTGAGAACACACACGCAAGTCTGACAAAAAACGCAGTGTGTGCTTAATATTGAGGTGCATTAGAATATTAGTAGCCACTTCAAAAAACCTTTATTCTAACAGATTGAAGAATCTAGAGGAAATGGATAGATTCCTAGATACACATGAATTATGTAAAACTGGACCAAGATTTTCAAAACCAGAATAGCCAAAAAAAAAAAGCAATGAGATATTGAAACAGTGAAACAACCTACCAGTTAAGAAAACAGCAGGGTCCAATGGATTCGCCACTGAATTCAGTAAAAACTTCAGAGAAGATCAAGCACCACTATTCCTCAGCTACTCCTCAAGCTCTTTAATGAATCTGAAACAGAAGGAGTAGTCTTCAAGTCATTCCTGGAAGCTACCAGTACCCTGATTCCAAAGCCAGACAAGGATCAAACCAAAAAAGAGAATCACTTTCATGAACAAAGATGTAAATATCCCAGGCAAGACGCTGGCAAACAAATCATTCAAAAGATCACACATCATGACCAACTAAACTTCATCCCAGACATACAAGGAAGGCTCAACCAGGCAAATCAATAAATGTGATACAGACATAGAAGGACAAACATCACATGAGCATCTCAGTATATACAGAAAAAAAGCCTTTGACAAAATCCAACATCCATTCATGAATGGAAATAGGAGGTCATTTAAATCTGATGAAAGTTAATCCTGACAAACCTAATACCAACAATGTATTAAATGAGGGGGAACAGAAAGCCGCCTTAGTTTTTATTCCTTGCTGACATAACACCTGACGTCCACTGTGAAAGGAGGAAAGGTCTATTCTGGCTCACAGTCTGTGGAGGTTTCAGTTCATAACTGGCTGGCTCCAAAGCAGATTGGCATGGCAGAGGGGCATCACAGAGGAGAAATGGTCCATGGAAAGCAGGCAGGAGACAGCAAAGCAGCAAGCAGAGGCAAGCAAGGAGCAACCCACTAACCTCTTTTTCTGTCCCTTATGCAGGGTAACAACACATCATTAATCTTCCCCAGTTCTATGCCAGACCAATTAGTGAACTAATGTAGCAATGACATATCCTTAATCCCAGCACTGTACTCTCTACATCCAACCACTTCTGAAAATCCCTCTATGATCACATGAGGCTTTCTGGGGACATCTAGACATAAGCTGTAACACTGTCCTCCCTAAAACCAGGAATAAAACAAAGATGTCCATTATCACCACTCCTGTTCAATATAGTACTTTGAACACTAACCAGAGAAAGCAGTAAGAGAAAGAAATATAAAGGTTATGTATAGGAAAGGGCATCAAATTATTATGTGCAGGTGACATGATTCCCTACAGAGAAGACCCAAAAAATTCCACCAAAAGTACTCCTCCAATAATCAAATTCAGTAGTGTAGCAGGGTATAAATTTAACACACAAAAACCAATGTGTAGGATTCCTTTATATTAATAATAGTCACCAAGATACAAATTAGGAAAATAGCATCACTCACAATAGCACCAAGAAAACCTAAACATTTAGGAATTAACCTAACCAAAAAAGGGAAAAGCCTCTATTCCAAAGATAACAGTACCTCTGAAAAAGGAGATTGAAGAGGACATCAGAAAATGGGAAAATATCCCATTCCTGGAGAGCCAGAACCAATATAGCCAAAATGGCCATGCTTCAAAAGCCAATATACATATTTAATGTAATCCCAATCAAAATACCAATAGCATTTCTCACAGAACTAGAGAAAGCAATCATAAAAAATCATATGGAACCAGAAAAGGCCCAGAATGGCAAGAGCAATCCTGGAAAGCAAAAGAAAGGCAGGAGACATCACAATCCTGGACTTTAAACTATAGAGCAAAGCTATAGTAATGAAAACAGCATAGCACTGGGACAAAAACAGACACATGGATCAATGGAACAGAATGGAAGATGCAGAAACAGCTCCAGGCACATTCAGTTACCTGACCTTTGACCAATGGGCCAAAATCACATGCTGGAGGAAAGGTAGCTTCTTTAGTAAATAGTATTGGGAATGCTGACCCATAACTCTTACTATGCATTAAATTACAATTAAAATAGATAAATGTCAAAGCAAAAACAATCTACTGGAAGGTAAAATAATTAAAACACTGGAGACATGTAGGCAAGGACTTTCTGAACAGATTCCTCAGTTGCACAAGAAATAACACCAGGAACAACAAAGGTCACATCAGATTAAAAGCATCTACACAGCAAAGAAAATAACCATCATAGCAAAGAAACAACCTACATAATGGGAAAAATTTTTAAATCCCTTGGACAGAGGACTAGTATGTAGAATACATAAAGAACTAAAAAAAAGAGCCAAAATAAAAGACCCAATCTAAAAATAAGCAATTGAAATACATTTTTCAGAGGTGAGCTACAAATGACCAAGAAATGTATGAAAAAGTGCTCAACATCTCTGGCCATTAGGCAAATACAAATGATTCCTGGGGTAACCTAGGAATAATAACTATCATCAAGACATCAAATAGCAAATACTGGTGAGGCTGCAGAGAAAAAAAGAACCCTTCTACATTGCTGGTAGGAATGTGAACAAATACAACCAGTATGGAAATTGGCATGGAGATTCCTAACAACAAAAAACCAGAAATTCCATCTAACCCAGCTATTTCCTTCTAGATATCATCCCTAAAGCACTGAAATCATATTATGGTGACACATTCATACCCATGTTATAGCAGCACAATTCCTAGTAGCTAAACTTTGAAAGTGGTCTACATGTCTCTATCAACAGATGAATAGGCAGAGAAAATACAGTGCTCACACACAATGGTGTACTGCTCTGCCACAAAGGATAAATTTGAGTCATTTGTAGGAAAATGAATGAATCTTAAGACCATAATAAGTGAAATAAACCAGACACATAACCTTAAATATCACAAGTTTCTTTTATATGAGAAACTCAAAATATAGAGCAAAATAAAATAGGAAATAGAGAGATAGATCTTTGCAAAGGAAAAAGGACAGGAGGAGGAGGGAGGGAAAAGGAAGGGGAAGGAAATAAAGAGGAGAATGAAGGTATGTTATGTCCATGGACAACTCCCCAAAAGGAACATAGTCTGTGTGTACTATAAATATGCACTAATAAAAAATTAAAAGAAAAAATACAGCATTTTCAGAGTTTTAAAACTATTTCAGTAAGATACATTGCTATCAATTGCCTCAAAATCTTCCTCCTTACTTCAAGCTTATCCCATGGTTTTGGCCACTTTCTGAAGCATTTCTGGAAGTCCTCTTTCAGTGTGTCTCATCTGCCTTACTCATGGACTTCCCACTGAGTCACTGCTGGGTCTTTCCCAAGGTCAAAATGAACAAGGAAAGAAAACATTTTGAATGGATTCAGGACATCCAGGCAGCCACAAGAGCACAACTAAAGACACTCATGAAAGAGCACTTCCAGAGCTGCCAAGAAAGTGGCAAGAACAATGGGATGCATTCAAAGTCATGGGGAAGATGTTGAGGGAGACTCAGGAATGTCTTTTGCTGCAATAAAATTTAAAAAGAAATTAAACAGTCACCATGTTTTCTATTGCTCAGTGTACATCTATGAAGTTACTGACTACCAGGAAATGAACACTCCCCATGTTGCTTTGTACTCCTTTACCATGCCGCCCTCACTCCGGTGCCCTGGGAAGCCTCTCATCTTCTATCATGAGACACTTGACTTGCTTCCTCTAGGGTCTTGTTAAAGATGGAGTTGGATGTGAAGTCTTTTTTATTTGACTAGTTTTCCTCAAGATAAAGCTTTTGAGATGCATTATGCTATTTTGTGTATAGATAGATCATTCCTCTGTATTGATCAATATTCATTGTAAGTGTATATCACAGTTTGGCCATTCAGCTATTTATATTTGATTGGATTGTTATAAACCTACCTATATTTTGTGTAGACATGCACTTTCATTTCTGTTGAGTAGAACCTAGGTGTGGAACAACTGGCTAGTAGGGATATATATATATATATATATATATATATATATATATATATATGGGTAGAACCTAGGTGTGGAACAACTGGCTAGTAGGGATATATATATATATATATATATATATATATATATATATATATATCTAGAAATTCTCATTTAACATATATATTCTTTTTCTTCAGTTTTTCAAATTTTTGGACAGGGTTTCACTAAGTCACTAAGTTGCCCAGGGTTGGTTTGAACTTTTCATCTTTTTGTCTCAGCCTTCCAGAGTGCTGGGATTACAGGCAAGCGCCACCATGGCCTGGCCACATGTTTAACTTTTTTTTTTTTTTTTTATGGCCGGCTCAGCCCACCCTGAGGGCACGGCTGGCGCAGCATGTGGTGCCGGGGATCGAACAGCGGTCTCTGAAGCTGCCCAAGCTTTCCCAAGCAGGTGCTTTAGACCACTGAGCCATCCCACCGGGCCCCCACATGTTTAACTTTTAAAGAAACAACCAAGCTTACAATTTTTAAGTTGGTGATGCTGAAAGCAGCAAGGCCTGGGACTTTATATGTGCTGTGAAAGAGAATGGGCATAGCAAACTCAGGCAGGAGAGGTTTCCGGATGCAGCCAGCAGGATTTGAAACTTCTGCTCTGTACCACTCAGCACACTCTTCTGAGGTCCTAGGTGACAGCCTGGTTCATCTTCCCAGGGACGCAGTGCCAGCTCCTGGCTGTAGCATCCAGAGATGACAGTCAGGGGCCCAGGGCTCAGGTGGAACAGGGCTGTCATGGTTGGAGCTGCAGTTGGGTATGGTGCTGGGAGGTTGGCAGGGCTTGTGGTGCTGACTCCAAAGGAAAGGACACTGCTAGACCGCAAAAAAGAACTTTATTTCCAGATGGTTCTGGGGACAGGGTTAGGAAGGCGTACATCTGTGCCCATCTCTAGTCTCTCCAGCACCTGGGAGGACAGGAAAGGGACAGGAAGGGAGGTGGGGAGTGTGTAAGGAGAGCCCTAGGTCCCTCACCTGGTGGCCCCATTAGGAGCCTGCCCAGGTCGGCCTGTGACCTTTGATGCCCTTCATGGTCCTCCTTCAGGGCTTCGGGGCTGCACCTCCAGGGCAGCCACCTTGGGAGCCAGGATAGCGGAAGCCCAGGGGTGGGACTGCGGCCACCTACATGCCCGTGTCGCCTCCAGCTTGGATACCTAGTGAAAAGGAATACGCTGTCTTTTCTCGTGTAGAACACGGTTTCCCAGTCAGGGGCCCTGGTTCTCCGTGCTGTGGCTGCGCTTGTGGCCTTCTTCACCAGGGCCAACAATGAAGCTAGTATGCCCCTCCAGGCCAGCCCATGTTCCTCCCACCCCTCCCCTCTCCACCCTTAGGAACCAACCTGCCACCTGCAGTCTCTTTCAGAACTGAGAGCTGAAGCTAGGGCTATGGCAAAGAGCTCTGTCCCTACTTTCTGCTCCCAGTTTTAGTTTTTTAAATTTATTTTTCAACTCTGAAACAGGGTTTTGCAAATTGCCCAGGCTGAGCTTGAATTTGTGATGCTCTTGCCTCACCCTCCTAGCGTGCTGGGTTTGTAGACATGAGCCATCACGCCCGGCTTCCACCAATCTGTGTTCTGTCCTTGGTGTCTCCCCCACTCCCCGTTTCTTGCTCACTCTCTGTGGGTCCCCGACTTGCTGTCCTTCTGTCTGCTCCTGCCACGGTGGGTGGCTGAAACCTTGCGGTGGGCCTTCCTGTCTGTCATTGGTTGGGATTGGAGGGGCCTGGATGGCCCGGAGCTGCAGGAGTACGAGTACAACCAGCCGTGGCCACATGGCTCGGGCAGGACCTGGAAGGGGACAGGAGAGTGTCAGAGGTCCCGTCCCGCCGCCTGATCTGATGTCTTCCATCTATCCTTGCCCTCAGAGTCCTGGCTGCTCACTTCGGAGATGGTCCAAGTCAGCCCACGGTCCAGGCAATGGCCTCCGGGGTTCAAATTGACTGTTAGATGCAGTTATGGCCTGGATCCGGACAGAGCTCGCAGCCTCGAGCCACGCCCCCGAGGCAAGCCACGCCCCCTACTCAGTCACACCTCTGGGCACAAGCCTCGCCCAAATCCGAGCCGCACCCCTCAAGCCTTAGCCACGCCTTTAAAGCGTGAATAGTGTGACAAGCTCTTGAGCTAACACTACATCCCACTGTCCCACTTCCTGGTTGGGCACCTGAAGCCCAAGCTCCCCTACGCCCACCTATGTCACATATTTACAAATGGCCACGGCCCCATGGTCCTAGTCACACCTCTTTTAAACCTTTTTTGGAAAGTCTGTCTTTACTCACCTGATAGGCCCCAGCATGAAGACCATGCCCCCAGCAAGCCGGTCTCTCTTGATTCTTGCTCTGACTTCCTCTCCTATCTGGCCTGGTCCAGCTGACCAGGTCTGCCAGCTGAGCTTTCTCAGGATTCCTGGAGGAATCTCTTCCTCCAGGTGATTCTTCCTTTGGGGTCCCTCTAGCTATCCATTCTTCATTCCTCTTAACTATTAAGGAGTATACTTAGTGGCTTTAATGTCCCGATTCTGTCATGGATGATGGCTGCCACTGCTGGGTCTCTATTATTTTCCTCATTATAGGTTGTGTTGTGTTAAATTTTTGAGGCACACTGGCCTCAAATTCAGGGCAATCATCCTGCCTCAACCTCCTAAGTGCTGGGTTTACTGGCATGCACTACCTGCCTGGCTTTTTTTCCCGTGTATTTTGTATGCCTAGTGGAAATGCTTTTTATTGGAAGTCAGACATTGTACATTTTATGTTTTTAGAAGCTAAACTTTTAAGTATTTTTTTTAATACCTAATAGTGGTATGGGGGAATTGAACCCAAGGCCTTCCCATTCAGCTACATCCCCAGCCAATGAAGTTCCCAAGGCTAGGCTAAGTCAAGCCTGCTGACCTGTTTGCTGGCCTTCTGGAGACCCCAGCACTCCAGGGCCTCCCCTCACTTCCTTTTGTCTGTTGGAAGTTTAGCTTCTGGTGGAGCCACACAGGTGAACCTCCCTGCTTGCACTTGTTTCCTGTTCTCTTCCCTCCACCCATGAGCTGGCATCCTGGTCAGACTGACTACTGGGTTCCTCTTCCAGTCAACAGGTCAGAGAATGACGTGACAGGGACATAGTGCAGAAATCATTTTGAAAGTTGGCTCAGCCTTCTTTATACATGTTTCTCCATGGGGAACCCCATCTCCTTCCCTCAGAGGAATTTTGACATTTTCACTCCATACTCTTCACTCTTCAACTTGAAATTTAAAGGAAGATCGCCAATTTCCACGATGTAAAGTTGTGTTTTGTGGCAGAGACAAAATACTGTATACTGTATGTTTTCCTTTGTGGCCTTGACAAAATTTACCTTGGGGATTGTAACACTACCTTGCTCTCGTGGGCTTCTCTTTGAAAAGCATGTGTTCCCTGGGTTTCAGGGTAATTTGGGATGGAACGAGGATCAACAGGTGAACTTTTGGCCTGAGAGTTATCATCTTGCATTCATGTCTTCTGCATAGTTTAGAGATGCTGAAGTTAACTCGAGCCTTCAGTGAGCAGGTTTCAGTGATTTGTGGCAAACAAAAGCCCTGGGTGACAACAGGCAGAGAACATCCTCCCTCGGAGTCGGGGAGTCACATCTCCCAAGTCAGAGCACCAGCTGGCATCATCCATCTGTTCATGCTTCAAGTTTAATCCGCAAGAGTAGTGAAATAAAAACAAAACAAAAACAGTCCACTCCATCAGTTTTGCCCTTCAGAGGCTCTGCACCTCTTATAAAGTGCTGTTAAAAACTACTACAAGCCGGGCGTGGTGGCTCACGCCTGTAATCCCAGCACTGGGGAGGCTGAGGCAGGAGGATTGGTGCGAGTTCGAGACCAGCCTGGGCTACAAAAGTGAGCTCAATGCCAGCCTCAACTGCATAGCGAGACCCTGTCTCAAAAAGACAAAAAAAAAAAAAAAAAAAAAAAAAAAAAAAACTACTACAGGCTAGGTATATTGCTACATATCCGTAATTACCATGGGATGCTGACACAGGAGTATGGCCACATTCAAGACCAGTGTGGACAACTTAAGAGGCTTAACAAGACCTTGTCTCAAAACAAAAAACAAAAAACAAAAAAACCCAGCAGAATGGGTTGCGGAATGTAGCTCAGTACAAAAGCTCTGGGTTCAATCCCCAATACCATCAAACAAAAAAAATCTCTGCATATCACATTTGCTGAAATAATCAAATGAATACCTTTCAAATTAATTTTTTATCAAATGGAATTCAGCACTGTTTACCCTAAAGGAAGGTTATCTTTCTGGCAATGTTCAAGATGTACCTCAAATTCAGAAATGTGAAAACAATTTGACAAAATGTGAAAAGTTTACTCATTAGCTTTTTTTATTTAAAAGGAAGCTCAAAACCACTGATATGTGCCAGAGCCATTTATATATGCAAGAGTCTGGGATGACAAAATATGTAATCAGTTAACCCTTTCAATATTTTACTTAAATATATACAATAGTCAGGGCAGTGTAGGAAATCATAGTAGTGACATTAAAACTACTATGAAGAGTACATATTGTTGCAGTTATGAAAAAATCTCATTTAATTGCTGTTCTGTAGCACATCTATTGTACCTAGAAAAATATGTTGAGTACTGAGCAAGTTGTTAGCCATTTGATTTTAGAAACTTTTATCAAAGTGTAATACACATGAGAAAAATACATTTTAAGAATATAGCTGAAAACAGATATTCGGCACCCAATTCAAAACAGATTACCAGCACCAGATAAACATCCCTATTCAGCATTGGCCAGATAAATTTTCATCAATTTTTAGTTGCATAGACAAGATTTGCCCACCCTCATGCTTCACTCAGAATCATACAGTATGCCTGCCTGCGTCTGTGCCTTCACTCAACATGGTAAAATTCGGGTACTACCATGTGGACTTACAGTTCATTTAATCTCATTGCTATACAGTATTCAACTGCAGAAATATATGCATTCATTCATTCTACATGCCTCAAGATAGTTCTTTTCTGCCAGTTTGTTTGAATAGCACCCACGTACCAATTTTACAAAAAGATTGCACTAGCTGGCAATTCTCCAAGCTCCGCCTGGTTACATTCTTGCCCAAACTGGCTTCTTATGGCTCCATCTGAACCACCACACCCCACTCCACACAACCATAATAAACTCAGGTGAGTTCTTGAAGTCAGCAGACACATACACAGTCATGGACTAAGAATGAGGGTCAAGTATGATCAGAAGAAGGATGCTCTTTCATACTTCTGTCAAAACTTTGGAAACTTCCTAACAGAGTAACTGTTAAAATTTAACATTCTAAATTGTAACATAAAATCAGTTAATTTAGATATACAAACTTGAAGAACTTGTTTATCATAAAGACATTATTAAGAAAGCAAGTGGAAGGCAGAAAAGAGTGGACAGAAAAGCATCCATGAGCTTGTTAAGAAATTGGGACAGGACCCAGTGGGATGGCTCAGTGGTCTAAAGCACCTGCTTGGGGAAGCTTGGGCAGCTGTAGGGACCACGGTTCGATCCCTGGCACCACATGCTGCGCCAGCCCTGCCCTTGGGATGGGCTGAGCCAGCCATAAAAATGAGTGAATAAACAAACAAAGGTTCTGAAACAAGAAAATAAATAAATAAAATAAAAAATTCTAAAAAAAAAAAAAAAAGAAAAGAAATTGGGACAGTAAATATTTGGGGCTTTGTTCTGTTGCAGCTACCCAACTTTGCTACCTATGAAAATAGCCACAAGGGACACATAAACAAAGCTGAAGTTGGCATGAATATTGTTTCACTGGTCACTTTTATTTTTGTGCAAATAGCACACTATAATTTCTTTAGGTTTATAACAAGTCTTGATACCTTCCAATAGAAATTATAAGCTCTTTTACAAAATAGCTTTGACTACATTATGGTTGTTTCACTATTCGTATCAACTTTATTTTTTATTTTATTTTATTTTATTTTTTGTCTTTTTGATACAGGGTCTTGCTATGCAGTTGAGGCTGGTCCTGAGCTCACTTTTGTAGCCCAGGCTGGTCTCGAACTCGCACCAATCCTCCTGCCTCAGCCTCCTGAGTGCTGGGATTACAGGCGTGCGCCACCACGCCCGGCTGCGTATCAACTTTAGATTTAACTTGTAAATTTCCATTCAAGAACTCACTAGGGTTTATACCGAATGGGGTGTGTTGGTGTATGCATCTAATACCACTTCAAGAGGCTCAAGCAAGATGGTTTCAAGTTTGGGGCCAACTCAAACGTCACTGTCTCAAAAAAATTACAAGTTAAAGGGCTGGGGGTACAGATCAGCACCAGAATGTTTCTCTTGGGGGCCTGTATTCAAGTCCCACTACCACAAAAACAAAACTCAACAGGAAAAGATTATACTCAGTATATGAATTTAGGGAAAATTGACATTGAGTTTGCCCTGAAACCCATAGAAACATTGCTCCATGTTGAATTCTTACTTTTTTCTGGATAAATCTCTTGAAAATTTGTGTTATTTCCTAGGCACTTGAAAAAAAAATTCAGATTTCCTTTTTTGTTGGTATAGTAAAAAACTTTTGCAAAATGATCTTATATGCAGGAGCCTTGCTCAAATTACATTATCTGAATACTATGTAGAATATTCTATTTTCTACTTTCCTTAGCCTTTTGGCTAAGATCAAGCCTAGTTATGTTTCTACAGTTTTACATACATATGAAATTTTAAATCTCCCTGGCTAAGACCTTCTGTAAAATGTTGAGTAAACGCCATGAGATAGACGATATCCTTGACTTTTTATCATAGAAAGTTTTCACTATGTCACCATTAAGCATGTTAAGTTACTCTTTGTCCAATTAAAGAAGTTCCTTTCTGTCCACATTTGCCAAGATTATAAATGCACACTAATTGTATTTTTCAGCACACCATATCACCTTTATGTGGCTGACTTCTTAAAGTCATATTTACCCACTCTTGCATTCCTGCAATAAGACCCATTTGATCATCACTTTACCCACTTCTCAGAACAAACCTGTTTTGTTTGTGAAGAACTGGGTCATATGGCCATTATAAACAAGTTACAATAGCCCTTTATCCAATGTTTTACTTTGTACACTTTGTTACATAGGGTTAGCCAGTCTAAACATAAATAAGTTTCAACGTGTATATGACTCTCACTAGTGTGATGAAATTCTACACATCCTTCCTGAGACATGAACCACTCTTTTGTCCAATGAATCTCTGCTGTATCTGCTATCTACCCATGATGTAGTGACCACGTATGTATGTATTTATTTATTTTTTTTGTGGGACCAGAGTTCGAACTCACGACCTTGCACTTGCCCAGCAGGCACTTGTGCCTCGGAGCTATCTCCCCAGCCCCATACTACGTATGTATTTAGAAGGACTGCTATAGTACCACTGTACATGCAGGGCTGGAGCTATTGGCCATCTCACACATCCCATTGGGGTCTTGAAACAGATGCCCTGTGAAGAGCAGGTTGCTATTCTAATGGATCGTTATTGGCGTAAACTAATCAGGATTCATAGGATCAAGTGAAGGAAGTTAAATTAATCAACCAGAAAACATCTGCTAGAAAGTTAATGTTGATTTGTTTCAAAGTAATGAGAATAGGGGCAACGAAATGATAGACATTCCTATATCACATAAAAATTCATTAAAAACCTCTCAATTACAGAATAATAACATTCTATGCACGCAAATCTATAGACCTAAAAACATGAGAGGTGAAGATATGGAGGTACATTAGAATAGGACAGCACATACAGGACTAGTTTTTTTTTTTTTGCTAAAACAGAATTAATCCCAAATTATGTGTGCACATTTTATCAAAGTAGTATTTTTAAAAATACTTTTTTGCTCAAGTGAAGTTGGAAATCACTCATCTACTGAGGCATTCATTAAAAATGAACTTGTAAATTCCTCTAAAGAATTGAAAATTACATTTTACATTATGTAACTATCAAATATTCCAACATATCACTGTTAGTACATTTTGCCATCCAATACTCAAGAATACCATTTTTTCACAAATTATTCAAATCCTAACTTGAACAGAATTGCATAGAATTATCATCAGATTGCTTTGAGAAACAATAGGAAATGCAGTTTAAAGCTACAATTCTCATATTAACTCTTGATTTTAAAACTTCATTTTATAAAGTGAAAGTTTATTTAGAACTGGTAGTTTCTGATATTTCTATAAACATTCGTTTTTACATCAGAAATATGGCTTTTAGCATAACAATTTTCAAGACTGCATGTTTTCCACATTCATCATATTGATATTTCTGTTCAGTAGACTCCCTGATAGGTATATACAAGTTGAAACTAAATAAATATTTATAAAATTTCATGCCTGCATAAATTATCTAGTGTCCTATGAATTATATACAGCCTTCTTGAAGGCTTTGCTACTTCGGTGTACTGTTAGGGATTCTTCTATGAAAAATCAGATTAAAAAATGGGTCTAACACTTCAAAATTTCCCCATTCAGGAGCATGAATGGCCAAATTAACTATACTAGGCTCCCTACCCAATTTCTCTTATTTGTACAGTCAGAAGTTTTTCTAAAAATTGAGATTTCAGGGATGTTCCACATTTATATTCATATTCCCTCTTTTATGAATTCTCTGATGGCTATTGAAGGCTGATCTGTGGTGGAACTTTTTCCCACAATCATTACATTCATAAGGTTTCTCTCCTGAATGAGTTCTGTAATGTACAGTGAGGTATGACTTCTGAGAAAAGACTTTTCCACATTCATTACATTCATAGGGTTTTTCTCCTGAATGGCTTCTATAATGTACAGTAAGGTTTGACATCCGAGAGAACACTTTCCCACATTTGCTACATTCATATGGTTTCTCTCCAGAATGGATCCGATGGTGAATTGTGAGATAGGACTTCTGGGAGAAGAATTTCCCGCATTCATAACACTCATAGGGCTTCTCACCAGTGTGTACTCTCTGATGTCTAAAGAGGGACGAATTATGGGAGAAAGTTTTCCCACACTCATTACATCCAAAGGGCTTCTCTTCAGCATGTCCTCTATAATGTACAGTGTAGGTAGTCAACTCAGAGAAGGATTTTCCACATATATTACATTCATAGGTTTTCTCCTCTTCTGCAATTGGCTGGTGTCCATTGAAGGCTGAATTTTCAAGAACAGTTTTTCCACACTCATTACATTCATGGGGCTTCTCTCCTATGTCAGTTGTATCATGGTCAATGAGATATGACTGAGAAAATTTCCCACATTCACCACACTCATGTAGTTTCTCTTCTACATGTACCTTCCGATGCCTGATGAAGGCTGAATTTAAGTTGAAAGTTTTGCCACATTCAGTGCACTCATAAGGTTTCTCTTCTAAGTGACTCCTGTAATGTATAGTGAGGTAAGACACCCTTGAAAAGAATTTGCCACATTCACTACATTGATAGGGCTTTTCTCCTGTGTGTGTTCTCTGGTGAGTAATAAGGGTAGACTTTCGGTAGTAAGATTTCCCACACTCATTACACTTATAAAGCTTCTCACCTGTGTGGGTTCTCTGATGGTCACTGAGTGCTGACTTGCGTGAGAAGGATTTCCCACACTCGTTACATGGATAGGGTCTCTCTCCTGAGTGGTTTCTCTGGTGCAGAGTAAGATGTGTCTTCTGGCAGAAGGTTTTCCCACACTCACTACATTCATAGGGCTTCTCTCCTGAGTGAGTTCTTACATGCTGTGTGAGGTGTAACTTTTGACAGAAAGTTTTCCCACACTCAGTACATTTATAGGGCTTCTCTTCCAAGTGTGATCTGCGATGTACAGTGAGTGTTCCCTTCTGACTAAAGGACTTCCCACATACATTACACTCATAGGGTTTCTCTCCTGTGTGAGCCCTCTGATGAATGATGAATTTGGACTTTTTGCAAAAGGACTTTCCGCACTGTGTACATTCAAAAGGCTTCATTTCTATTTGTGATTCCTGATAGGAGTCAAAATTTGACATTTGAATGAAGTCTGGCTCAGAGTCATTCCACTCATAAGGTTTTTCCCCCATATATGCTCCTTCATGATGAGCAATGAAAACAGCTTCACTATCTAAGGCTTCCATGCAATCGTAGTCAAAGGGCTTCTCCAAATCATTAATATTCTGCAGCATACTTTCTTCACTTTGAGAACTAGTGTCCTCACTTTGATTAAACTCACAAAGGTTTTCTTCATGACAAATTTTCTCACACTGATCACATATATCATGTTTCTTCTTTGCATAGCTTCCATCACTACTGATTAATTCTGAAACAGATTCTAACTTCTTTCCACAAGAGACACATCTGTGAGCTATTATGCTTGAAGGAACAAGATTTGTTTCCACATTATAAATTTGATCAAATGTGTCCCTTTGCTCCTCTGGCAGGGTTTGACTATGAATATCAACAGCTTGCCTTGTATGTTTGTTTTCATTTTCTTGGATTCTCTCAATTAGCTCATCAACCTTCCATACTTCTAAAAAGGAAAAGATTAAATAAATTTCACGAATCTGGACACACAGGCTACAGAATGGGAGTGGTACTTAAATATTTTATTTGTGGGGCCAATAAAAAAAAAAAAACTGGCTTTTTCCCTTTAATTTATAAAACAACATATACATTATGCATGTGCACACACATATGCACACAGGAATTGAGGGTGGTATTGGGGATGAGACTCAGTAGTAGTGGAAAAAGGAAAAATGAACTCATACCAAATGCAGTTATCTTTTTTACATTATAAATACTATATTTGATAATGTAACAAAACAACCCACCGAGTAAGTGCTAGATTTAGGAAGAAACAGAAGACTCAGAGCAAAGGGGGGGTCCATGCAAGACAAGAACAAACATTATGTGTACATGCAAAAGAGATATTCAAATATGGTCTACATTTGCTATAAACTGATTACAATTCATATTAAGTTGCCAACGTGATTTCATACCAATAAGACTGTCAGCCTAGGCCATTCTGAAATCACTGCCTTTCTATTCTACACATAAATTTAAGTAAACATTTTAAAAAGGTCAAATTATCTCCATAAACAGAGCATAGAAAGTTTAATATGAATAGCATAATCATGAATTTTTCAAGTTGCTGATTAGATTTCCCAAAATTAGTCATGTACCTATCACAATGCTTCTTCTTAATTCTGAAGTCAAATGAGGGTTTCCTACTTCCCCAGGTCTTATTTGGTGAAAAATCTTAAATGCAAAATTTCTAAAGTTGCTCCCTGCCCCCTGCAAACATTATCCCTACAGTATTAACAGGAAAGCCCTTGGAAGGCCTGAAATTTGATTATATTCACTCACCTGGACAAGTATGAGAGAAGTCATCTTCTACTGTCCATGGCTCCTCCCCCTGCTCCAACTTAATGATCACATTTGGTTTGGTAACATCACACCCTGTTAACCAGAAATGAACAAGAACTTGGACTAGCTGGCTGGCTTCAGAAACTCTGCAGCAGAAGAGGATGCTGCACCAGAGGCTATAGAATAAAGTACACCAATTTTTATTTTTGCTAGTTATCACTCTGTCAAAATTAAAACTTTTCAATGGAGAAGATACAAATATTCAATATATAACCAAAAGGAATTAAAAGGTCTTACTACTTGTTCCTTCACATTTAAGAACAAAGTCATAAACTGAAAGTGTTCAGAAAGTAAACTACTGCTGAATGCGGTGGTACACGCCTATAATCCCAGCATGCTAGAGGCTGAGGCAGGAGCATAATTATGACTTTGAGGCCAGCCTGGGATACAGTGAGGCCTTGTCTCAAACAAAAATCCCAAACCAAACCAAAAGAAAGAAGTTGGGCATGATGCTTGTGCTTATAATCCTAGCACTCAGGAGACTGAGGCAGGATGAGTTTTGAGGTTGGCATAGGGTACATAAGTGAGTTGAAGGCCAGCCTGAACTCTATAACAAGACCTTTATGAAAGAGAGAGAGAGAGAGAGAAAGAGAGACAGAGACAGAGACAGAGACAGAGAGAGATCCTCACCTACAGAAATGAGGTTATTATAGTTCTCCAGCATCACATCCCTGTACGTTGTCTTCTCATCTGGGTCCAGTTGCTGCCACTCCTCCTGGGTGAAGTCCACAGCCACATCCTTGAATGACACTGGCCCCTGCAATGACATGGTAATTGGAAATGGGTGACATGAAAAAGTATGCAGGGGGCAAGTGATCTTCTCAAGCTCACTGCTAAGTTAACCATAAACACTAGAAAGCAAACAGTATAGAATCACATTGCCTTTCAGTTTGTTTATTTATTTATTGTCTTTTTGAGACAGGGTCCCTATGCAGTTGAGGCTGGCCTTGAGCTCACTTTTGTAGCTCAGGCTGGTCTCAAACTTGCACCAGTCCTCCTGCCTCAGCCTCCTGAGTGCTGGGATTACAGGCATGAGCCACCACGCCCGGCTCACCTTTCAGTTCTTTTAACAAAAATAAAAATCAAAAAATGACAAAGTTTCAAATTTGCAGGGGAGCTTGCGAACTTAAAGGGATATAACCTAAGTAAAACCCTATTCCTGCTCTTGAAAGTCTGACAGTGTGATGTGGAGGCCCACATGCAAGCGAACAGACATGCTTTGTTTCTTGTTTCTTTTAGTGATCTCTTGCTGACTGGGCCCTCCTAGTTCTTTGCCCCTTCTCAGTGGAGTAACCACAGCCCAGGTCTTTTCTCTTCCCCTCCCATCACCCCTGAGCAGCTCTCATGCACTTCATTCAGTACTTTGATCCTCTGCCTCTTTCCTTCCTATAGCAACAACCTCTGGATAACCATGTGGGCGGATGTTTTCTTTCCTCCAATTTACTTCTCTTTCTTGTACCAACATACTTTTTTTCTTATTGGATCACTAGTAATTGAACTTTGGGCCTTTACAGGGAGGTATATACATAGCCCCCCCCCCCTTTTTCTTTTGTCTTTTTGAGACAGGATCTCACTGTGCAGTTCAGGCTGGCCTTGAGCTAAATTTTGTAGTCCAGGCTGGTCTTGAATTCACACCCATCTTCCTGCCCCAGCCTCCCAAGTGCTGGGATTACAGGCGTGCACCACCACACCCGGCTGAAGGAAAATCTGATTTTTTTTTTTTTTTTTTTTTTGGCAGAACCTGGGATTGAACTCAGGTCCTTGTACTTGCCAGGCAAGCACTTATTCTACTGAGCTATCTCCCCAGCCCCACAGCCCTTTTAAAAAAATTCTTAACTTTGAAACAGAGTCTAAGTCACTCAAACTTGTGATCCTATGTCAGTCCCTTAGAGTATTGGGATTAAAGGTATATGCTTCCACATCTAATAGCAATGTATGTTTTTTCTTAAATAAATACCCCAAAGTGTAGTTACAGAGTGATGCATACAAAGTAAAGAGTGACTGAACTGAAAGGAATTAAACTATTTTAACTGCATGCTCTCAGATAAGTTTCAAAAATTTCATTAATTTGTAATCCTAAAAGATGAACTGTATATTCTACAGGATTTCCAGTAGCAATTGACTCACATCTGTAAATGAGTTCAAGAGATATCACTGCGTCTGCTAGCACATGCTTGTAATGCCAGCACTCACAAGACTGAAAAAAGAGGATTGCCAAAAGTTTGGGGCTACCTAGGTGACTTATCGTGAGTTCAAGGCCAACCTAAACTACATAGTGAAACACTATTCTGGAATACCAAACTACAAAAACAAAAAAGTCCACCGTTGTTGACTGTTAAACTAAACAAACCACAATAAAAACTGAGGTTCCATATGACTGTAGAAAGACTGGCCATCATCAAGAAACCAAATAATGATGTGCTGGAGGGGCTATGGCATGCTGATAACAATGTAAAGTACAACCACTATAGCAATCAATATGGAGATTCCTTGGAAACCCAAAACTAGAAATCCCAATCAATGCAGCTACTGCCCTTCTTCGTTTCTTCATAAAAAAGTTAAAAGGCAGTACAACTCATAATAACTAAATCTTGGTGTGGCCTGTAAGTCCATCAACAGATGAATAAAAAAGAATATGTGGCCGGACGTGGTGGCTCACGCCTGTAATCCCAGCACTTGGGAGTCTGAGACAGGAGGATTGGTGGGAGTTTGAGACCAGCCTGGGCTACAAAAGTGAGCTCAAGGCCAGCCTCAACTGCACAGCGAGACCCTGTCTCAAAAAGACAAAAAAAAAAAAAAAAAAAAAAAAAAAAAAAAAAAAAAAAAAAAAAAAAAAAAAAAAAAAAAAAAAAAAAAAAAAAAAAAAAAAAAAAAAAAAAGAATGTGTTATTTATATACAATGGAGTACTATTTGCAATAAAGATAAACTTGAATCATTTGTAGGAAAATATGCACACCTTGAGGTAATTCAGTGGTTCCTTTCATAAGAGGAATGCAAATATAAAGAGCACAATAAAAGATAATAGTAAACAGGGAAATGGATCTTTTGCAAAAAAGACCAAGAGATGTAGAAAGGTGAGGGAACATAAAGAATATGTGTTATGTGCATGTACTACCTCCACACACAAAAAATGTAAACATTATGTATACCAAACATATACAGAAAAAAAAAAAAAAGGAAGCAAACAAGAGATGGACAAAGGGAGAGAGGAGGGAAGAAAAAGGAGATGAAAACAGCATCAAGATGTATTAATGTAATGAACAAGTCCCATAAGAAATGGAAACATGTACTTGTCTTAGTTACTTTTTACTTGTTGCTGGGACAAATACCCGACACTCAAAATGAAAGAAGGAAAGGTCTATTTAGTTCACAGTTACTGGAGGTTTCAGTCCATATTTGGTTGGCCCAAGGCTGAGTGGAACAGGGCAGAGAGAATCCAGTTCATGGTGGTGGAACAGAAACAATTGCGACAGAGGCAACTGACCAACCAGGGTAGCAGAAAGCAACAACTAGAGTCTCTTTGTCTCTCTATTACATCAGGCTGTCTGCCTTAGCCTATCCACCTCAGGCCACCCCTATAATTCCCAGCAGTACTCAGACCCATCATCTCATCAGTACTAAAACACATAGTCCCAGTGCCTCATGAGTCAAGTCTCAAAGCCCCTGCCCCACGACTGCATGAGGCTTTGGGGGGACAACTAGAAATAAACCATAACAGTACTATAAACATGTACTAATAAAAAAACAAAATCAAAAAAGCTTAGCAGGATATTGCTCTAGATAGAATATTGTACTGAGAAACAGACATCAGAAAATACTTGGAAACTGGATTGGAGTGTAGAATTACCAAATGTCCTCAACATGTTTGGTCATAAATGGGACACAAGGTATTACCTTAGGAAGTTTTCTAGAAAATAAGAGATGGAAATGATAAAAGCAAATTTGACACAACACAACAAATTCAACACTTTCAGAAATAGAGAACATAGAGGATGAACAAAAACTAATCAAAAATGATCGGCAAATGACATCTGGGCTAAAGATGCAATGAAGCCTCCACCTCCAAAATGGTCCTCTCATGGACAAACAAGAGGCCTGGGTAGTCAGAGATCCAGAAACTTCCTCTTAAGTATCTAAAACAGGAAAAAAACAAACAAACAAAAAACCTCTAAAATTTTAAAGAGGGAAAGAAGAAAATACTATTTATCTTAGCAACCAACATTAAATTTCCCATCTGATGAAAAAAAAAAAAAAAAAGGAACTGTCCACAATTTTGAAAGAGAAATCTAGAACCTAAACTGTATACCAAGATGAGCTCATATTTGTGCCTAAAGACAACAGAAAGTCACTTTCAGAAAACCAAGGTAATTTGTGACCTAACAAATAGTTTCAGACAAAAATGAAACGTCAACAAGACAAAGCTTTCAGTGCTCCTGCAGGGAGCAGATTTTGGCACCACAGACATTTTTCTTGTAGGGTACACCCAAATAATTGTGTTACAGAATACTATTACACATAAAGGATGCATTGCCACTGGTAAACATCGCTGACTCAACAAGTGCCACAGCCCCATGAGACTTCTTCAGGCGACAGTTGTAGCTGCTACCTTGAGCAGAACATGTATGACCACCCACAGGTCAGAAATGAGTTGAGAAGCTCATCCACAGAAAAGAAGAACTGGGGCTGGGAAGACTGGTTAATCAATAAATCATGTGAAATCACATGCCAATATTACTTATGTGAAAATAAATGGCCCATGAACAACTACTATGAAGACAACAATATGCATTGTATCAATTATTGTGGCTGTCCTACTAATGTGTTTCAAAACTGTCTTAATGTTATTTCTTATTACAAGTAATAAAAAAACAAAAGCCGGGCGTGGTGGCGCACGCCTGTAATCCCAGCACTTGGGAGGCTGAGGCAGGAGGATTGGTGCGAGTTCGAGACCAGCCTGGGCTACAAAGCTAAGCTCAAGGCCAGCCTGAACTGCACAGTGAGACCCTGTCTCAAAAAGACAAAATAATTAATTAATTAATTAATTAATGGTCCCAATAAAATACTAGCAAACAGAATCCAATACCAGACTAAAAACAGAATGCATAGTAGCCAAACTAAGAATACAGATTAGTATCTAGAAAGCCATAAGTATAATATCCCATTATGATACAGGTAAGAAGAAAACATTTGTTTCTAAGAGGTGCAAAAACACAATTATTAAAAATGCATACTTGATATTTCCTTTCTATTCTTCTTCCTTTTTTTTATGTACAAGGGGTTAAACCTAGAACCCTGTGCATACTACACTAATATTTTAGCACTAAGCTCCATCTCTGGTCTAGCACACTCCATTTTTAAAAGAATAGAAGAAAATAAAATCAGTATTATCAATACATAAACACATACATGCTTTCTTACACCTTTTGTATGATGTGCATATATCTATATACATGACACATATACATATCTAACCCATAGGTATGTACATACATGTTTAGTATCTACATATGCATGCATACATATTCATGTCTCAGTTTTCTCAGTTCTGAAATGCGAAAATGGGGAAACATTACATACATTTTCACTAAAATCCTGTTATAGTTTGCATCTAGTTGTTCCCTCAAAGCCTCATGCAGTCATGGGGTGATTAACTCATGATCCCCTTTGTGTAGATGAGCTTCTCAACTCATTTCTGGCCTGTGAGTGGTCATGTATGTTCTGCTCAAGGTAGCAGCTGTAACTGTTGTCTGAGTTATGGGTGTAAGTGCTGCTGCCGTCATGGATAGAAGTGCCATACCCATCCTGGGGCACAGCTTGAATGCAACGTAAGGGAGACAGACTTGCTCTCTGTGGCCATTGTTGCTGCTACTCCTTCCTTTTGCTCTTGCTGTTTTTCTGTCTTCCACCATCATCGCCTAGCAATGCCTCCTACCTGCCCTCTGCCATGTGTCACTGCTGAGTATGGACTGAAACTTCCAGTATGTGTGAGCTAAATAAACCTTTCCTTCCTTCATTTTGGGTGTTGGGTATTTGTCCCAGCAATGAGAGAAGAGTAACCAAGACAAATCCTAACAAGGTAAAATGTACATTATATCTAATTAGATGAGAAAAAAATTAGAGGAATATGATTGACAGAAAAAGGTACTTCTATTTGCTGATGTTATTAAAATTCAGAAAACTGATGATGAAATTAACTCGACGAAAGAATTTTAATGCTTGTAAATATTTTAATGCCTGTAATACCAGCACCTGGAAGACTGAGGCAGGAGGATTACTATAAGCTCAAGCTTAGCCTGGACTACATAGAACTTGTCTCAAAAAATCAAAACAAAACAAAACAAAAAACAGTTATAAGATATAAAATTAAACCAGTAGCTTTCCTTATATTAAGAACTTATAATTCAAGTTACACAGGCTTATAATAACTGAGAGATAAAACTCAACATAAAATCCCTACCAAGAAAAACTTAGAATACCTAGTCATGGAAATACACATAAACAAATGTAATACTCCTTCCTCTTGGGTAGATCAACTTAATAACACAAAGATATCAGCTACCCTAAGTCACTTACACATGTCACACCCTAGGCTGAATTTTAGCACTTAACCCCAAAATAAATTTGGCAGCGCACAGGAAGCATAGTAAATCTAGAAACAGACTGAGGATTTTGTGATGAGGGGGACATGTTAAATCACTGCAGCAGAACTGACTTTTATTTTTATTTTTTTTTTGTTTGTTTATTTATTTATTTAGATTGGCTTTTAGTAAATGGTACCATGCTTTGGGTATGATCTAAGTGCCAGCCAAGAGTTCACTGGGATTAAAGTCTTGGTCCCCAGGATGGCATTGCTAGAAGATGGTGGCATTGAGAGATAGCACCTAGTAAAGGGCTCTTGGATCATTGGGAGTGTGTTCTCAGAGGGACTGTAGGAGCTGGTGGGGTGGCACAACATGTAATCCCAGCTATAGGAAGACTGAGGCTGGGAGAATCACAACGACTTTGGGACCAGCTTCACAGAAAACAAAATGCAAAGAAACAAAATGAAACAAAACAGAAGGCAGTGTGGAACACCAGTGCCTGATTTCCCTTTTGGTGATGTAAGCTCACATATATGCACCACTACCATGATGTGAGACAGCCAGGAACAGAGCTGTTATCAGCATCACACTCTTTAGCTTCCCAAATTGAGATAAACATCTCCCCTCTTACAACCTGCTGCCTCTGGTATGTCACTGTTGTTAACGCAAAGCTAAAACCAATGCTGGAAGAGTAAGTAACAAACATGTAAATGGCTACAAAACTGCCCCCATAGCTTATACCACAAAAGAATCAACTCCACCTGGATCAGTGATCTAACTGTGAAGTCTCACAAATAAACAGGTGACTGACTACATAATCTTGATATAGGGAAAGGCTTTAAAGCTGTGACTCACATATATAAAATACAGTGGTATCTTCAGTCATAAACACTTCTATCTGTGGACAGTGCGGTTCACAAAAGTATTTTGCAAAATTCTGTTTTTGTCTACAAAACCTACATCAGGTAACAAATATGACTATGGCCATCTTTCCCACACAAACAAAACTTGGCTACTTTTCCAAAATCATCGAACAAATTTAAGTTTGTGAACTGAGGCATCACTGTATAGAGACATCCAAGACTTGTGCTTTCAGTTATCTCTACCCTGCCCTTTTCACAGTACAGGCTTTCAAGAACACTAACCATCAGGCAGCAAAAGACAGTAACCTATGACTGTCCAAGAATTTTGAGGCCACGAATAAGAGACTGAGGTGACGAGAAAGAGTTGAGAGTTTGGAAAAAATAGGACAGGAAATATGGTTCACAAGGAAGAAAATAACCAATCAAATAATGGGTACAGCTAATAAAGGACACTGAAGGTGTGCGACTGTACTTTCCTAGTCCAAAATCCTTGAGTAGAGTCAGGCAAAAAGGAAATAGCTTCAAAGAGTTATCACATCTGAGATAAAAATTTCCTGGGTAAAACTGATGGCACTGAAGAAAGGAGGGGGAAAAAAAAAAAAAAGCACTGAACACAAAGATGCCGCAAAGAAGCTACACTAAGTGAAATTGGAAGAAAAGATAATCTAAAGTAAAAAGCGTAAGTGAGAGGTGGAAGAAGCCAGAAATAGATAAAAGCTGGAGACTGGGAGGGGGTGGGGGGGAGATGAAGAAATAATGGTCAAAATCTCTCCAAAGGCAAGGTATAGTGCACACTTGGTATCTGGGAGGCTGAGGTAGGAGGAGTACTTCAAGTTCAAGAATAGCCTGGACTGTATAGTAAAGCCCTGTCACAAAAAATAACAAAACTCTCTCTATATTCTTTAAATAGTATAACAACATTGAGAAATTATTTCACATTAAGTAGACTTAAGAAAAACAGCTGGATGCACTTCACAATCCTAGACTCCTGAAAGAGATAAATAGCAAAAAAGGAAATTAGGGAAACTGGAAAATGAACTAAAAGCTTCAAGTATTCTATTGATATAAAATTTCTTGAATTCAGTAACTATGTGACAGATTTATCAGAGTATTCTGGATGGTAGTAAGTAAAATCTGAAACATAACAGGTAAAGAAGCAACACATGTAATACCTACTCTCCAATCAATCCGGAAAATGTGTAATATAAATGTACATGTATGTACATTTTCAGGCACAGGTGATTTATAAAGAAAACATAGCAATTGAAGTATCTGAGCAAAAGGAAAATGAGATTTTGGTGCATAATACTTTGTAACTTTTTTATAAATCTGAAATTATTTCAAAGCTAAATGAAAAAAAATGTGCTACCAAATACAATATAAAGTGTTTCAAAAGGACTCAGAATCCAACTTCCACTGGCCAAAGATGGAAACACTTAAATATTAAAAAGAATCACAGCTTTAATCTTCCAGGATACATGAAGGATTTTGGCTAGGTGTAATGGTATATGTCTATAATCCCAGCTTTAGGGAGACTGAGGCAGGAGGATTATCATGGGTTCCAGGCTTGTGTGGGCTGCTTAAGTGAGTTCAAGGTCAGCCCACACTACTGGGCAAGACCTTACCTCAAAAAGACCAAGAAAGGAAGGGAGAGAGGAGAGAGAGATTAACTCTAAAGCTCATGAGTAAATAACAAAACCCCCCAACTCTTCAGAATTCTAGCTGAACTGGGCATGGTGGTACACACACCTTAATCCCAACACTTGGGAAGTTGAGGCAGGAGGGTGGCTTCAAGTTCAAGGTCAGCCTAGGCTACACACTGAGACCCTGTCTCTAAAAAGAACTCAAACCTACCCTAAAAAACAAAACCTCCAAATAAACAAACAGAATCCTACCTGACATTGTGAAAATTATCTTTCTAGTGTGATCCATGCAACCAAAATGAAATTTACTTTTAGGAATTTATTCCAGCAAGTAAATGCAGAGAAATGGTAGATTATCTCCACTACTATTACTATTCTGCCTCCCCTATAGATCAAAAGGTCACTGCAATAATCATCCACAAAAATAAAGACACCAAGTTACGGAATATACTCCCCCAGAAGAAAGAGCACAAGTAGCATGTACAACAGTCTTGACAAAAGAAATGAACACAAATCTCATTAAAGTTCCAGGCTGGACAACCAATTATACAAGGCATACCTGAATTAAAAAAAAAAAAAAAAGTTAAAATGATGGCAATACATCCCAAACTGAGAAACTAAAGAAAAACATTCCAGTTCCTTCAAATATAACTGGTAATCACTGGGTGTGGTGGTACACATCTATAATCCCAGCACTTGGGAGGCTGAGGTAGGATTGATGTGAGTTTGAGACCAGCCTGGACTACAAAAGTGAGCTCAAGGCCAGCCTGAACTGCACAGTGAGACCTTGTTTCAAACAAACAAACAAACAAACAAACAAACAAATAAAAAGCTCAAACTAAAAAAGGGCTGAGGACATAGCTCAGTACAAAGGTCCTAGGTTCAACCCCCGGTACCTCACAAAGAAAAATAAAGATCAGGGAGCAAAATAATCACAAAAGAGATGTATTCTGGCTGTTATGGTTAACTGCAAAACACAGACTGCATCCTGACATAAAAGACCATACTCCAAAATTTTAGAAATTCATTTTAGAAATCCACTTCAAACACCAAATAAATATTTAAAAAAAATAGTAATAGCCAAGTATGGTGGTTCAAGCCCATAGCCCTAGCCCTACAGAGGCTGAACAGGAAGGTCTCCCACCTGTCCCCCTTAATCCGCAGAGTTTTTGGCAACTGAAAAAATGATATGGACCAAGTTCTTCTGGGCAGCTAACTTGTCCTTAAATTCAGAACACAGATGTCATGCACTGTAATGATCTATGAATTTTAGATACTAGCAAAACTACTATAATTTTTATAACTTCAACGAAGAATTTATTCTAGGAAATTTTTTAAACAAAAGAATAACAAAAATGGTTCCTCCCTTTTTATGGGGAGAAGGGGAAGGGAGGGAATACTGGAATCAAACCTAGGGAATTCTCACAGAGCTCCATGCCCAGATTTTTCTATTTTATTTTGAGACAAGGTCAGGCTAGGTAGCTCAGGCTGAGCCTAAACTTTCCAGGCCTACTTTAGCCTCCCAGAACACTAGATTATTGGCCTAGGCTGCCACCCAGCAAACAGTTTCTTCCAATAGTCAATGCAAAAATGTGTAATCAGTAGTATTTTCCTGTTGCTATCTGTCAAATACAGATAGACCATAGCTTAAAAAAATTCTCAAGATTCATCTACCACTCTAACTGCATTCTACATGATAAATTTCTTTTAGCTCTGCATTTGCATTTTAAAGTCAGATATTTATCCTGAAATGCATAACGGGTGCATGAAAAAGAAAACAGACACAGCCAGGAAAACTCACCTGCAGTCTGTACATTTTCTACTTGGGAAAGTAAATGACTGTTGCTGGTGGACCTCAGGGAGGAAAGGAAGGTCACAGAAGTCTGGAGTTATCTGGCAGGCACAGGCAGAAATCACCTACAAGGGAGCCATCACATGAAATCACATCCAGTGGAAACTACTAGACAAGGGGCAGAATGGGTGACAGGGAAGAAACACACATTGTTAGTAGCACTCGCACACTGTTCAGATGGATTGGAATCTCAAAGGTAAATACAAACATTGCTTTTTCACTTGGCCCCCTTTAATACCAAGGCAGAGAAACGAGACAGAACTGGAGAGAGGAAAGGAAGGGAAAGAGGGATAGAGAAAGAGGAAGCGAGAAAAGAAAGTGAAAACAAAATTACTACCCACCTCATATATTTTCCATTGTGTCTTTAAATTGCTTAAAACTCGACGCAGCTATGACAATTGAGCATTTCAGCGCTCGAAAATGGGGTTCCTGTGTATAGGGATGGTTTTGTTTTTAAATTGACTGAAAGAGGTGACTGCTGTACGTAAAAACTGTAATCAATACACTAGCTGGAACACTGGCCTGGGAGTGTCAACCTCTTTCCCTTACCAACCTATGTAACACGAGCCTTGTCCTGTGCTGCACTGAGTCTATAAGAGCACACCTGAAGGTACTCCGCCGGCGGAGCCCAGGAGGCTGACAGACACCTACAGAAGCCTTGGGAGAATCTGGAGCGCGCAGTGGAGGAGGAAGGGGTCTCGGAGTGCGGCGGGAGGGCTGCAGACTGAAGCCCCCGGTTGGGGCGGGGACGCCCCCTCCCACCTCATCCCCGCAGACCCTCGCGTGGAGTGCCTGGACCCTTGCTACCAGCCTCTGCTCCCGACCCGCCGTCTCTTCCGCGAGCGTCCACACGCTCCATCGGCACCCGCCCTCCAGATCTCACCGGCCGTGGTGCCCCCTTCCCACACTGCTTCAAGTCAAGGCTCCGCTGCCCCGGCCGCGCTGCCCCTACGGTTCCGGGCGGGGCTAACGCCGCACCTCCGTCCCCGCGCCAGTCCCGCTATTTCCGAGAATCCAGATCGGGGTCCCAATTTACCCTCCGCACTCACCGTCCCGCAGAGAGTCGGCCTGGCCGCCGAGGTCGCTACACACCACGCCTGGTGCGCCGCCGCCCGCCCGGCCCCTCGGGTCTCCACCAAAGGCTCGCGCTCGGGTTCCGGTCCCACTCGAGCCACCGCTCAGCAGCGAGGGCCTGAATCGCACAGCTAGTGCCTGCCCAGTGCAGCCCTGTCGGTGTCCCTGGCCCCGCAGGCTCCGCGAATAGCTCCCACTGAGGCCAAAGGCTTGCAGGCACTGGAGACGACACTTGGGACTCACCGGAAGCCAGCACAAGCAGGGACAATGCGCGTGCGTGGAGGCGCCGAAGGGAGCGTAGTGCACATGCGCAGAAAAGCACCGGAAGTTCACGTCCCAGGGCCGAGGCAAGCTCCTGGAAGGGTTTTAAGACGCTATTTCTAAAGAAATATCAGAGTTAAGGACGCATATAGGCAGTTTTATCTGGTCTAGCAGTACGAGGGCGCTATTATGTGAGCAAAAGTTCCCAGAACAAGCCGGGCGTGGTGGCTCACGCCTGTAATCCCAGCACTCGGGAGGCTGAGGCAGGAGAATTGGTGCGAGTTCGAGACTAGCCTGGGCTACAAAAGTGAGCTCAGGACCAGCCTCAACTGCATAGCGAGACCCTGTCTCAAAAAGACAAAGAAAGTTCCCAGAGCTCTGCATTGGTTTGCATTTGTTTTCAGCCCTTTGCTGTCTGGAAATTGCTGCTGGGCTTAGTTCTGAAGCCCAAGTCGTTGTATAGCTCTTTAAGTAATTTGAGAATGAATTGAAGACATGGGAAGCTTCCCTAAGAGGAATTTTCTCAAAGAAATGCTGTTCAAAAGAAAAAAGTCCTCTTTCCCTTTTGGCAACTAGCTACCTTTGATCTTTCAGGCATTTATTGGCAGTGTTGGGGCTCCAACCCAGCTAGACAAGTGCTCTTCCCCTGAGCCACAGCCCTCAGCATTTCTTCTGTTTTAGTTGCATAAATTCACTGTTACTCTGTAGGGGTGACATAATCTTTAGAATGTATTGCCACATTCCACTGAAAGGACCCCATTGATAAGATCAGACCACTGGACTTTGGAGTAATGGAGTTCTTTTAGAGGTGATTTCTAGGTTATTTCTACCTTGAGCAAAGAAATGGTCAAGAGAAGTCCAAATAGTAGCAAAATTGTATTAAAGATAGGAAAACCTACCGGTTTTAGGACACATGCCACTAGGAAAAGTATAGACCATCAGGATGGACCACTGTGGAAGAGTGAATGCTGGCAAAAACTCAGTGTTGCCTGTCCTTTTTGTATCATCCACTCCTCAAGCTGATATCAATCTAAGCTATTCTACAGAAAACCTGTAAGAGTTCCCATGAGAATTCCAAGTGCAGGACTTTGGGAACTGCTCCACACATGTGTCCTGGCATTTTGTAATTAACAGGTCACAGCTATTTCTCCAGCCAGCATTGCTGTGCTGTGTTCTCTGCTGAAATTCCAAAATTTATTTGTGTGTGCTTGGAGTGAATGGGAAGGCAACCACCAGAAGGCAGTTTGGAGGTAAGTTTGAGCAAAGATCAAACAATGGGGAAATGCACTTGTTATAATCTATCACTGTTATGTTGAGATAAATTCAGTAGGTAAAATCCAAGCTCTTTTGTATGATGAGCAATGAATCACAAGTGCACACACCCAATGGCAAGTGGAAGGCACTTACACTTATTTAAGTTCATGGGAAGTTGTGCTCAGAGTAAGTCAATACCAAAAGCAATATGGCATAGCCAGAAAAATGATACTGGGATGATAGGAGAAGCAAAAGGCACCGGGTACACACAAAATTGCACACTGCTCTACATGGATAAACCAGGATTTTGGAATTTAAAGGATATGCATCTCATCCAAGAGGCTTCCCCTACTCTCTAGGCATGATTAAGAATGATTGACAGGGTTTTGTGTCATCTCAGTGGCTCTAAACATGCATGCATGTCTGAAATTTACTCAGATTCAATTGCATTTATGAGACATATTCAGGAGCCCTTCAGTTTTGAGTAGGGTGAGGGTGACTCAAGCTTGGGCCAGGAGATCCAACACACATGCACTTGTTGTGTTATTCTCTCCTTATTTTAGGACAAAGAAAGAAAGAATGGCCTTAGGATCCTGTTTAAATTTAAATGGGTAGAAGACACTGATTCTTTTTTTCATCTCTTTTATTCTAACTGTACTGTAACCTCTGCAGAATTGTGCTTTATTACCCTTTAATCATCTGTTCCTCCTAACCATAGCACTGCAGTCATATTTATTTTTTTATGATTTAATATTTTTATTATTTAAATTTAACAATGGTTATGTTACACATTTTCATCATCAGATCAGTTTAGATTAATAGATATAGATATATTAGATTGATCAAACAATTAAACATTAACACTTTCAATAAACATTACTTAGCCAGGCGTGGTGGCGCACACCTGTAATCCCAGCACTCGGGAGGCTGAGGCAGGAGGATTGGTGTGAGTTCGAGACCAGCCTGGGCTACAAAACTGAGCTCAAGGCCAGCCTGAACTGTACAGTGAGAACCTGTCTCAAAAAGACCAAAAATAAATAAATAAATAAAATTACTTTTTTTCCTCCCCCCCCCTTTTTTAAAGAGTTGACACATTGCATATTGTCCTCACAATAGTTCTACAGAGCACAGTGTGTGAGCATGACCCACCTCCCTATTGATGTTGCTAAGAAGAAAAAAAAAAAAAAGAAAGAAAAGAAAAGAAAATTCTTCTTTTTGGACTAAGAGGAAGCAGATGCATACACAGTCAAATGTTCTGCAATTGCAGTGGGCTACCAGTGAAGCTTATAATGTTGGAGGCTATTGATCTAAGCCTCCTAAAGCTCATCTCACCAGTCTAGCTGTGCGTTTCATGCATTGTAATTAAGCTTTTTTTTTCCTGGGTGATCAAGGGCAAGTCAAAGCAAGACCTGTATAACAAAACATTCATTTTTTTGAATCTTCCAAGGTCAAATCCCCTCAGGATTAAGTTTGGGACCATATACAGTACTTTGTAGAACTGTTGTTAGTGTCAGCCTTCGGGACAAGTCATGGCCATTGCTTAGCCAGTTTGCTTTCTGTGAAAGCCTAAGAGAATGTTTTTCTCTGGGTGACTCTCCTTAGACCCACTATAGTTCATTTATCCCTTTCCTCTGAGGTCCCATAATCTCCTTGATCAGAAAATTTGGGATACCTCTGAGTTATAGGATATTACAGCACAGGTTCTCTTATATCCTGAGTCCTTATTGACCTTGAAGGGCTAGGGCCAAAATATTGGCTATCCTCATAGCCCTTCTTTTTCTCCAATTTTTGGTCTGTTAACTTACATTCTCAACCCTCCAGCAGAAAAGCTTTGTGATACTATTACTCTATAACACAGGTACTTGAGCTTATCATCACTGGTGGAGTCATATTTCAAGGAGAAGCAACAGATCTAGGTTTCACATTTGTTCAGTAGTGTGATGTGGGCTGCTGGAATAATACATCATTTATTAGGCTTGAAAATATGAGCATCTGAGAAAACATGTATTGATTGGGACACACATCAGTCAGTCAGTGTTCTTCTCTACTGCTGCCATACTGGGCATTAAGCAGTGTCTCTAGCCAGATCAGTCTTGGTGAGTAAGGAGCAGGATGCCTCTCATGTCTGAAATGCAGCATTCATGTGTCTTGAGAGGCCACCTTGGCCTCCTCCCAGGTCTTAGGAGGCAGATGGTTGCTGCTACCCAGGCCCTCACTCCATTGCTTCTCTCAGATTCCCAGGGTGTGGCCCTGGCCTGCCCATCCAGTGTTCTTTCTCTTCCCATCTGCCTGACCCTGGGCTCACCAAGAGTCTTTCATAGGCAGCTGTGTTTCACTCCCCGTGTTCCCTCATCCTGGGCTTCCCTTGCCAGGGCACATCTAACAGTGTTCTCTTCACAGAGGATCCAGTCATCAGTCAATTCCTGGCCAGGGACAAAGACCTGAGGGCTTCTGACAAGGTGAGGTCCTTTTTCTCCTAGCTGGACTCTTTGTGGCACAGCCTAGGGAGGGCAGGGTTCCTGCTCCTGGTCCCTACTGTATGCTCCTCCCTCAGCCTCCCCCCTTGAGCCCCCTTAGGACTTAGCACTATCTCCTTTCTGGGCCTGCCTGGGCCTGGAGGCTGGATGGACATAGCACCCTGCTCTGCAAACAACCAACCAGGTCCTCTGAACTGAGCCCAGGCCACGACTCCCCGCATATGGCTTCTCTGGCTGGGACTGCATGAAGCTCCTGCTCCCTCCTCTCAGCTCTGAGGGAACCCATTGGCTTTAATTTAAAGGACCTCTCTGATCTAAGTGAGCTCAGTTCCCTGTGCCCATGTGACATCCTGAGCATCACGGCTTTCCTTACCTCATTTGCAAACAACCACTGATCCCTGTCGTTCCCCAAATGACAGGACACCCAACATTAGGGCCCCTTCTGTGACAGGGCCCTGCTCCCCTCCTCCCACTGTGCCTGCTCTCTGATGGTCCTCTTTCTCCCTACAGAACCTCCTGGCCATGGTTATCGCCTACCTCATCCGGGCCGGCCTCTTCCCTTGCCAGTACCAGAGGATCCACTTCTTCTTGGCACTGTGAGTATTGTGCTACCCCACCCCAGGCCACAGTCAGCCCCCAAGGATGGGGATGGAGGGGACTCTAACCTGGCCATTGCACTGCAGAGTCCATATAAAAGGGGCATCACAATGCAATGCTCCAATACTTCTCTTAGGAAAACTTGAATCTATGCTCCTGTTTAAAGGATGTCACCAGGGAGAAACAGAGACAGCAAAGGCGGGAAGAACCCACACCTGGGCCTCAGCCCTCAGGCCCTCAGGCATCCATTTCTGATCCTTCATGAGTCTCCTTCCCTAGCAATACCAAATGTCTTTTGCCCCCTCTTCTGGGTTTCCAAGATCCACACCCCATGCATGCCATCCTTACAGGCACACACTGAGTGTAACATGCTTCCTGCTGGGGTC
Organism: Myocastor coypus; assembly: GCA_004027025.1. NCBI lineage: Eukaryota > Metazoa > Chordata > Mammalia > Rodentia > Myocastoridae > Myocastor > Myocastor coypus. Next base: position 38,648 of record PVJA010018916.1, read on the forward strand.
TCTCACAAGTGTCTCCGCAAGCCAGGAAGCCAGGCTGTGTGTTGCCTGATCAGCCTTCAGCGATGGGCCCACAGCTCACTAGACTCGTGGGGACTGCATGGCTAAGTACTTCATCCACGGCCAGGCTGGAGATCTCCCAGGAACTCCCCAACCCTACAATCTCTCCACCCAAGCCAACTCATCACCTTGTATTCCCTTCCCTTCTTTCACTGCACTTGCCAAATCTGCTTTCTGTCTCTATCTCCTGGTTTATGTCCACATCTTCATACTTTGAATCTGGGTAAAAATTCTGCACCTCCAAAACATCCATAGCTGTGGTAGTGCACATTTTATACCCAGTCACTCAGGATGCTAAGGGGTGGGGGATAATTTGAGTCCAGGGGTTCAAGCCAAGGTTCAAGGGCAAGGGAAACTCTTTGAGAATCTGCCTCAAAAACAAAGCTGGGCGTGGCTGTGTGCTCCTGTCATCAATGCACTCTGGGAGACTGAGGGAGGAGAATGCCAGGCCTACAGCTTAGGAAGATGCAGGACCCTCCTTCCAAATAAACGCTTT
>PVJA010018917.1:0-39208 GCA_004027025.1 Myocastor coypus
AGAGAGAGAGAGAGAGAGAGAGAGAGAGAGAGAGAGAGAGAGAGAATTCTTTGGGGAAAAACCCACTTGGGATCCCCCCTCCTGTCCCTCTGTTAGACAGGAGCATTACCTCCATTTGTTCCTAAAATTCATTCTTCAGGTTTAGAAAAGAAGAAGAAGAAGAAGAAGAAGAAGAAGAAGAAGAAGAAGAAGAAGAAGAAGAAGAAGAAGAAGAAGAAGAAGAAGAAGAAGAAGAAGAAGAGGAAGAAGAAGAAGAAGAAGAAGAAGAATGGGAAAGAAAATAGAGCAATTAAAAGAGATGTGGAACACACACAGTAAGATAATAGCTTTAAAAATCTATAGATTTCAGACTAAAGCTACTAAAAGAAACAGAATCAAATTACATGTTTAAAGCTATAAACTGGGCTAATGAGACCGCTCAGTGGTCTTGCCATTTTTGGCAAGCACAAGGACCCAGGTTCGATTCCTAGTACTGCATACTATACCCGCCCCAAACCCCAGGGCAGGCCTTGCCAGCCACCAAACTTGGCTTAGTGGTGCATGCCTGTGATCTCAGTGCTGAAGAGGCTGAGAAAAGAAGATTACCATGAGTCTGAGCTATGTAGCAAGACCCTGTACCAACTACATAAATCAATAAATGAATGATTAAAAAATTTTAAAAGCTACATACTACTTACAAAAACATACAACTAAAAACTCACATGATACTTAAAAACAATTGAATAGAAAACATCATACACAGGGCCTGGCAGGACGGCTCAGTGGTCTAAAGCACCTGCAGGCAGCTGCAGGGACCATGGTTTGATCCCCGGCACCACATGCTGCGCCAGCCCTGCCCTTGGGGCAGACTGAGCCTGCCATAAAAATAAAAGTTCTGAAACAAGAAAATAAATAAATAAATAAATAAGAAAACATCATACAAATATACACAAAAAGGAAAGCTCTTTTATTAAAATTAGTAGTAAACAAATTAAAATTTTAGGCAAAAGAAATATGCTAGAAACAATAAAAGATGCTGCATAGCAATACAAGAAAAAGTATGTACCATATGGATAAACTTCAATATACCTACTAATTTTGTGCCTAAATAAATAATGCAAAAAGTGAAAATGTTACACAACTGTCATCACCATGGAAGAGTTTAACAGCATCTATCTGTCTTAACTCTGGCTACTACAGTGAAGACCCATGGAGTAGATGGATTAAACAAGCCTTTATGTCTCATAGTTCTGATGCACATGCAGAAGGCTAAAACTGAAAGCTGACTATCCCAGCTTCAATATTAGTCCTTAGCTAACATCAAAGATGAGGCAAACAAAAAACACAAGTAGCCAGTGTTATAGCACACACCTGTGACCTCAGGACCCTGGGAGGATGAGAAATAAGAATTGCAAACTAGAGCCAGCCTGGGAAATTAAGAATTTAACAAGACCCTGACATTGCCAGTTCTGCTGATAACCCACTACTATTATGGACTATTGGACTATAAGAAAAACACTACTTTTTCTTAGTTCAATGAGAAGAAATATTTGTACCACTAGTGTTTAGAAAAGTTATCATGCCTACATATTGTACTCTGAACAATTACTATGAAGACAACAATATGCATTGTATTAATTATTGTGGCTGTCCTACTAACATGTTTTGAAATTGTCTCATTATTATTTCTTTCCTGTTAAAATTAATAAAATTAAATAAAAAGAGACCCTGTCTCAAGTTAAAACAATAAAAAAAAAATTAGTCCTGAGAATATAGCTCAGGGCAAAGGCCTTAGGTTCAATCTCCAATTCGTGGGGCAGGGGAGGGGAGGGACAAAAGAAACAGTTTGGACTTACTACGTTATTCCTTAGAGGCTTTCTCTCTGAAGCCACTTCACCGGTGCAGCAACAACTCATACCTGAATCCTCTAACTAAAGTGTACAGTTATTACTTCACACAAAATGGAGCTCTAAGGTCATGAAATATCTGTTTATACCCTAGAAATTTTATGGCATGTCTATGTACATGCTATACAACTCACAAATCCATACAGTCTAGATATATCATTAAAGATCTTAAATCAGAAACTTCTTGCTAAGAATATTTTAAAAATAAGCATTCCTCCCAGCAAATATCAATAATCTGTTTATGAGAACATCCAGTTATCAGATTGTTTACACAGATTTCCAAGGGCGAGGGCACATATCTTTGCTTAAGAGAGAAAACTGACAGCAGAGGTACTTTAATTTCTCTCATTTACTACACTCATTTTCTGAGCTCAACACAGCCTTATTTATCCTTCATGGTCTAAACAAAGGCCACACAAAGAAAGAAAGTGAGAAAGAAAAAGAAAGAAAGAAAGAAAGAAAGAAAGAAAGAAAGAAAGAAAGAAAGAAAGAAAGAAAGAAAGAAAGAAAAGCTCTGAGATAAAAATATTTTAATAGCAAAAGTACACTAGGAAATTAATTCAGCAATTTTTACAAGGTAGAAAAATAAATTTAGATTTATCTCAGAAATGAAAGATAATGCAGTGTTAACAGAGCACATTAACAGTGTTAAAAAGGTTATCTTAACAGATTCAGAAAAAAAAAGGACTCATCCCTTTCCACTGCTGCAGCTTCAGTCCAGGCAAACTGCATGTGAAAAGGCCCAGATGATGGTGCCTGCCTTACTGAGGAGGACCTGAGGTGAGCCATGTGGGATGGCCCAGAGACTATAGGGAATACCAGTGACACCGAAGGGCTGCAAGTAGGGTGCACAAAATTGACAGGTGGGGCCAGCAGCATGGAAAAGTCCTAAGCATCAAAAGCAACATAAGCTCATAGGTGGTAAGTTAGGTGAACAGCATTGTACTTGGGGACAATGACACACGGAATAGAAGCTGGCAGATAGGGCCGCTTCCATTTTCTCTATATATATTTTTCTTTTTTTCTTTTTTTTTTTTTTCTTTTTTTTTTCTTTTCTTTCTCTTTTCCAATTGGCTGGGGAGAACTACAGCTACAGAAACTAATCCCATACCACAAAACCTGTCTTCTGTTCTTGCTTCTGTTTTCTTTTTAGTTCTCTTTGTTTTATCCACTATCCTTCTTAAATATTCCCACCAAGAGGTAAAGCTATTCAACGAAGCAGAAGGATTTTAAGGACAACCTCTTAACTTAGATCAGTTTTGTTATATAATTATAGGTTTTGTTCCTATGGTGGGTGGCACAAAAACAATAGCTACCACAGTTTATCGGTTTCTAAACTGTGCTTGATGCTGTTGATATTGCTAATGATATCACTTTACCTATGATATCATATCTCTTGTAATCAGTTGCTTACCCTTCTGAAGCAATACTGGGAAGCTCTGAGGTAATAACCACATGACAGCCCAGCCGCAAAGTACCATAAACAGATATTGGTAATCTCACTGTTCATGAACTGAGAAGGTATGATCTTGAAACAGATACAAGCCAAAAATTTCCTACATACAGAAGTCATCCCTGAGGAACAGAGTTTTCCCAAAGAAAACTTGGTAGTACTGACATATCTACCTGCTAAAAAGATCAACACAGAAACCTACACAAGAATTTGTGAAATAGACAGTGACACAACACAGAAGCAAGATGCTGTCTCAGACTTCCAACCCACCCAGCACAAGTCTAAGAAATGACAAAAATAGAGGAAAATGGAAGCTATAAATCTAGAATCTCTGAAATGATAGCAATAAAAGTAAAGAAACAAATCTATGAGGCTGTAGAGGAAATCAGGTTGGAAAAAAAACTCAGTTAATAAAAGAAATGGCAATATTTGTAAAGGAAATGCTCAGTAAATCTATAATAGTGATAGATTATTTTTTTTAAAAAGACCATAGGAAAGTGAAAGAAACTGAAAAAAAATCAATATTAGAAAGAAATAAAACGCATGAAATAGATTCAAACATATCCAGGAAATTTAAAAAAAAGACTTTCAGTCACCGAACACAAAAGATCTCTTAGAAATTATAAGATATCAAAAAATATCAATCCAGCAGCTGCACAGTGGGGTAAAAAAAAAATGTAAGACTGATGGGTCTTCGTGAAAGAGCAGGGGTCAACACAAGTGAAATAAAAAGACTAAATTGCAGAATAACAGAAAATATTCCATGAGCATGAGCAAAGAATCCAACATACAAATAAGTGAGGAGGATGTAAAATCCAATTGGCCAAAACCAAAGTAGCTCTACACCTGGACATACAATAATCAACCTCTCAGAAATTCAGCGCAAGAACAGAATACTAAAAGCTTCTAGAGAAAAGAAACTGATCACCTATACAGAAAAGCCCATCAGAATTGTGGCAAACTTCCCAACATAAAGCAATAAATAAGAGCTTGGAGTAAAGGATATTAAGTCCTGAAAGAAAACAACTTCAAGCTCAGATTGATATACTCTGCAAAACTGTCTTTCAAAATGAATGGAGAAATAAGACACTTCCCGCAGGGATATAACTCAGAAGCACACCACCTACCTGGCAACCAAAAGATCATGAGTTGGATTCCCAGTACCAAAACAAACAAACAAACAAACAAAAAAGAGTAAATTAATAAAAAGAAAGTAGCTGTATATCTATCCTTATTATTTTGTATAGACATATATTTTTTTCACTACAAAATAGTCCTTTAATTATGTCTTCCTTTTTTGCTTTGTTTTGCAAGAGATGAGTGTTCCACTGCTATTAGAGAAGCTGGATTTGGAAAAGTCTTTAAAGGACCCTCACATACTTGATACCAGTTCAAGTATTGTAGTTACTTGAATACAGCAAAATAACCCAAGCTACTTTCTCTTAGTTCAATGAGAAAAAAGTTTTGTGCTAATATTCAGATAATTGTTCTGTCTGTATCTTGTCCTCTGAATAACTACTATGAGGACAACAATATGTAATATATTAAATATTGTAACTGTCCTACTAACCTGTTTTGAAACTGTTTAACTTCTATTTTTTCCCATTAAAATGAGTAAAAAAAATTAAATGTTGATTGGGAATAAATAAATAAAAGAAACTTCTGTGACAAAGAACAATGAAAGAAATTAGTGACCACTAAACCAACTTATAAAGAGTACTGAAAGACATTCAAGACAGGGGGAAAAAAAAATGACTGCAATTCCAAGAAGAACAACAGAATGAAAATTCAAGGCAGGGGAAGTAATTAAACAGACAGAAAAAGCAGGAAATCAACAGCAGAAAAATAACATGAAGTAAGTTGATACAAATCAGTTATAACCATCAATGTAAATGACCTCAATTTTCCAATCAAAAGAAACAGACTGGCAGAATAGATCAAGATATTAAGATCCAACAATATGCTGAATATAAGAAACACATTTCACTAAAAATATTCATAGACTGAAAGTAAAAAGATAGGAAATAATACCTCGTGCAACACAAACATAAAAAAGCTGGAATACCCACTCTGTAGATAATATGATCTTCAAACCAAAAATGTTCAAAAGAGACAAAGAAAATCACTACATATTTACTAGAGGAAGAGATTACAATTGTACATTAGATGTGCCAAATAGGACAGCATGGAACTATCCAAGACAAACTGTAACACCCATGAAAAATCAAATAAACAATAACATAATTATGGGGGACCTTAATGTCCTATTGTGACAAAGAGGTGTATCAACTAGACAAAAACTCAGCAGATCAATGTCAGAATTGAACCAAACCTGTGAAACAACTACTTACTTAGTAGATATGCACAGTGTTCCACTCAACATCAAAATATGCATTCTTCTCAGCTTCAACCGGAATGTTATCTAAGACAGATCGTATACTAGCCCAAAGAACAAGTTTAAATGCAAAAGAATTCAAAACATCCCAAGCATATTATCTGAACATAGTGGAACGAAACTGGGACTTACTGGCAAAATAAACTGCAACACCTCTATACACATGAAAATTGTTTAACACCCTCCTGAGCAATAAATATGTGGAAGATGAAATTAAAGAACAAATTAAGCAACATGTACAATTAAACCAAAATGGAGATACAATATACCAGAACCCGTGGGACAGGATGAAAGCAGTCTAAAAATGAAAATTTATAGCACTGAATTCTCATATCAGAAACACAGAAGGAACACAAATAAACAATATAATTTTGCACCTCAAGCTTCTAGGGGGAAAAAAAAGCAAGTCATGCCCAATGCGATACCCAAAGGACATTGTAAAGATCAGAGCATAAATTAATGTAACTGAGACTGAGAAACCTGTTGGGAGCCACTGAAACTGGAAAACTGATCAGATGTGGGAGGGCAGGACAAGGAAAGAGTGCCTCAAGTAATCAAGATACCTCAGTCTTAAGTAAAACATCCTGCCTCATCAATTTTAGCTATTAGCCACTAGGCAGCTTTGTGTTTCCTGATGCTAACTTCGCAAAAGTATAAATAAACCCCACTATTGTTGGTCTCTGAGTCCATGGTCCACCTCTTGACATCAACTATTATATCTTGTCTTGCTTTCTTTCTTTCTTTCTTTCTTTCTTTCTTTCTTTCTTCCTTTCTTTCTTCCTTTCTTGCTTGCTTGCTTGCTTGCTTTGTGTTTTAGGGAAGGGTCTACAGTGTGTTCAGGGTCTCACTACTAGATTGGACTCATAGTGATGCACCTTTTTAAAGCCTCCCAAGAACTGGAATCGCAGGCACACACCACCATGCCCAGTCTCAATTGCCATCTTCGCACACCCAGGGGTGGGACCAGCATGGCAGGTCCAGGAATAGAACCCTCAGTTCCTGCACCTGCTTGCAGGTACTGTAATCCATTGAGCTATTCGCCAGCCCCTTGTCTTTATTTTCTAAATCCTCTCTCATTTTCTCCCATGGACAATCAAGAGACCAACAAATCCATACAGGAAAAAAAAAAAAAAAAAAAGGCCCGGCAGGATGGCTCAGTGGTCTAAAGCGCCTGCTTGGGAAAGTTTGGGTGGCTTCTGGGACCATGGTTCGATCCCCGGCAACACATGCTGCGCCAGCCCTGCCCTCAGGGCGGGCTGAGCAGGCCATGAAAATGAGTGAATAAACGGACAAAGGTTCTGAAACAAGAAAAAAATAAATAAAATTTTAAAATTCTTTAGAAAAAAAAAAAAAAAAGAAACAGAATTAATGCGTCCAAGACATCTTTTTTTGTAAGAACAAACATAATTGATAAATCCCAAACCAACAATATGAACAAAAGGAAAGGAGCAAATTTGTACATTGATGAATGAAAAGGGTAAAGTCACTACAAATCCTGTGGAAAGTCAAAGGATCATCATACCTACCTTGAAAATCTTTATTTACACATGATGGAAAACACGTAAGAAGTGGACAGATTTCTAGAAACATAAATTACAAAAGCATAGTCCAAAAGATATAAAAATTCAGAATAAGCCAATATTGGCTAATGAAACTGAAAATGTAATTGAAAATTTACAAGGAAAACCCAGGTCCTGATGGAGTCATTGCTGAATACTATAAGAAATTTAAATAAAATTTTATTCCAATACTCCTCAAAGTCTTCAGTGAAACTGAAAAAGAAGCTATTCTCCCTAAATCATTCCTAGAGACAAATATTACCTTGATAATAAAACCACAAAAAAGACACAATCAAAAAAAGAGAATTGGCCGGGCATGGTGGCTCACACCTGTAATCCCAGCACTCGGGAGGCTGAGACAGGAGGATCTGTGTGAGTTCGAGACCAGCCTGGGCTACCAAAGTGAGCTCAAGGCCAGCCTCAACTGCATAGTGAGACCCTGTCTCAAAAAAAAAAAAAAAAATCATTCATGATAAAAACCCGAGAGAAAATCAGAATAGATGATTTTTAACTCAACTGGATAAAAGCCATGTATGAAAAAGCAATGACAAATATGATACTACATGGGTAAAAGCAGTAAGATTTCTATCTAAAATCAAGACCAAGACAAGGATGTTCATGATCATGACTTCTTTACAATATAGTTATGTAAACATTAACCATAGCAATTTATAAGAGAGATAAATAAAAGGAATAAAGAAAGGAAAAGGAGAAGCTAAATTATCATTATTTGAAGCTGACATGATACTCTAAAAGACCACATAAACTCCACAAAATAAAACACTTGTAGATTTAATATTCAAATTCGAAAGCATTGCTGGATATAAAGTCAACACTCAAAAATCAAGAATATTACTGTGCACAAATGACAAATTCATTCAGAGAAAAATTAGGAAAGTGCACCTTTCATAATATCAAAACAATGAAATACATAAAAACTATTCTAATAAAGGAAGTAAAAGATCTATACATTGAGAATTACAGACTCTGAAGAAAGAGATCAAAGAAGATGATCAAAAATGGAAAAATATTCCTTGCTTACAGATAGGAAACACCAGCATAGTGAAAATGTTCACATTCCCAAGATGATTATTGACATCACAATCAAAATACCATTAACATACCTCACAGAATGGGAGAAAACATTCCTAATATTCATGTAGAATCAGAGAAGACCTAGAATAACAAAACCCCTTCTAGGCAACAAAGACAAATCAAGAGCAATCATATACCCGACATAAAATTATAACATAAAGTTACTTTGATAGAATCAGCATGGTGCTGGCAAAGAAAAAAATATATATACTAAGGATCAATGGAACAAATAAGAAGCAGACACAATTACAAACATAATCAGCCACCTTATCTTTGATAAAGGGTCCAAACATGTTCGCTAGAAGAAAGGTAGCCTCTTTAATAAATGGCGTAGAAAAGACTGGCTTTCCATATGCCAAAGACTAAAATTAGACTTGTATATCACCATGCACTAAATTACAATCAAAATAGATCAAAGGTTTAAATATTAAAACAGAAACACTAAATTTTCTGGTGGAGGAAGTAGGGAGACACCTTAAAAGACATAGGGGTAGGCAGAGAATTCATGTACAAAAACCACACTGTACAGAAAATATTTCAGAGAATCAACTGGGCTCTCATTTAAAAAAAAAAATTCTGCACTTCAAAAGAAATATCTAACAGAATAAAAAGAAAATTCATGAACTGGGAGAAATTATAACTGACCATTCCTCGGAAAAAGGCTTTCTATCTAGAACATATAAAAAAAAAATTAAAATCAAGCACTCAAAATTCAAAAATCCATTCCAAAAGTGGGCATCTCAGATAAATATATACTTCTCAAGTGAATAAATGCAAATGTAAAATAAATATATGAAAAGATGTTCACCATCATAGAACATTCAAAAGTGCAAATTAAAACAACATTATATTCCATCTCTACCCAGAAAGAATGGCTATCATCAAGACATCAACCAATATCAAATGCTGGAGGGACAGTGGGGAAAAACAAATCCTTCTCCATTGACTGTAGGAGTGTAGACAGGTACAGTCACTGTGGAAATTGCTGTGGAGATTCCACAGAATGCTAGGATTGAAAGTCCCAGTCCACCCAGCTATTCCCCTCAGTTTTTCCAAGTGAACTGAAAGTATCATACCACAGTGATTTCTGTGCATCCACATTTTTAGCAGTACAAATGCTCATCAACTGAGGAACGTATAAAAAAGATGTAGTATTTTTATTCAATAGAGTATTACTCAGTTATAAAAAAGATAAGCTTGAGGCTTTTATAGTTAAATGAATGCAACTAGATGCTATACTCATAAGTGAAGTAAATCAGACCAGCATGTTTAAATATACTATTATCTTGCTAACACAAGTATCTGAAAGAGTAAATAAAGCCTGAACAGTACTATAGATACTATGAAAGGAAAAGAATCTGTTACGTAGGGAGGCAAAGCCTGTGATGAGGAAATGGATGGGATGGGATATTTTGTGTATGTATGAAGGATGGATTGGGTAATTGTACTGTTTTTTATGCTGGTCTATAGAGGGGAGCAGTTGATGCTTAATATTTTTCTTGTCCCTTTTAATTTTTTATAACTTTTGTGTCCACCAATCGTGCATGCTTCCATCTGGTAATCTGAACATCTAGTTTAACGATAGAATTATACAATATGCAACCGCTGTTGGATTCCTATTGTTCTCTTTGGTGAAGTTCTGTATCATTTCTCATATTTTTGTTTGTTTGTTTGTTTGTTTTTACTTTTCTGTATTTTCTTTAGATAATAAAAAATATGCTAGAGGATTTGTGGGAAAAAAAGAACCCTTCTCTATTGTTGATGAGTGTGTACAGCCACTGTGGATATTCCTTTAAAAACTGGGAGTGGAGGTCATATTTAACCCATCTACTCCCTTTCTGGGTATCTTGCCAGAAGAATACAAAACATCCCATCACACTGAAATATGTGTACCCATATTTATACCAGCACAATTTGTAATAGCTAACTCTTGGGAAACAGCTAAAATGCCATTGATTGAAGAATGTACAGAAAGATACAGGGTTTTTTTATATAATGGAATACTACTTAGCCATAAGGAGAGATAAATGGAATCTTTTATAGATAAATGGATTCAACTTGAGACTACCTTGATAAATGAAATAAATCAGACCTGTAAGTGTAAACATATTGTCTCACTAGTGTGAGAAAATGAACAAGTAAATAACTGAAATGTACAACAGATACTGTGAATTGAGAAGAAACTGTTCAAAAGAAAAGACAAACTGTAATGGTGAAAGGAGAAAGGAGGAACAGAAAAATAAGAAAATATATATGTATATTCAAGATAGCTGAGAAAGTGATACAGCTAAATTCTCTTAGTTCATTAAAATGAAAGTTTTGTAGCTGGGGAGACAGCTCAGTGGTCTAAGCACCCACCTGGCAAGTGCAAGGACCCGAGTTCAATTCTCAATACTGCATGCTATGCCAGATGAGCCATGCCAGCCCCAAAACAGGGTGTGGTGGTGCACACCTGTAATCCCAGCGCTGGGGAGGCTGAGACAGGAGGATCACTGCAAGTCTAGACTGCACATAAAGACCCTTTATCAAATAACAAAATTTTAAATTTTTTTCAATTAAAGCTTTGTGCTAACATTGCATAGACAAGCTATCATGCCTGTACTGTCTACTTTAAATAACCACTACAAAGACAATAATATGGAATGTATCAACTATTGTAACTGCTCTACTAACCTGTTTTGATATTTGATTTTATGATTATGTTTATCTATCTAAAATTTAAAAAAATCAAAACTACTTTACAAAATAAATTCATTTACCCTAGGTTCCAGACATAGCATACAAATACACTTAATGAAAAACATTTAAGTGGAAAATATTAAAGATAAAGGAATCTTGTATAACAAAATGATCTAGCCATAAGTAGTAGCTTAGGCATGACAAATAATCTAGAAATTCTTTTGGTGTTATGCTAAATGCTTTCATTGATTGTTGGAGAAAGAAACTTTCATGTAATGCTCTAAGAAAAGGAAGCCAAATTAGTGGGACCTTTATAAAATTCAGAGGATTTCTTCATGCTATTTGGATGGCTGACCTTGAGCTAGAATACTGAGTTCACTTAGAAACAACCATCATTGGCTCACTAAGATAGCAGTTTGTTTTTTAGCAGACTTGGCTTCTGAAATATGAACTGGTTGGTTTGGTTGGTTTTTAATATCTTCCTCCCCATGTATGTGTCTCATGTGCATAAATAATCAGTAAAAGAAAATAAAGCACTCTGTGTGTGCGTGTGTGTGTGTGTGTGTGTGTGTGTGTGTAAAGGTTAGCCAGCTTTCTCATGCTGGAAATACCCAATCACATGGAAAAAAGTAAAACCAAAAGGACCCATTTACATGTTCAGTTTAAATACTGCAAACTCTCATCAGAAGATGACAAACGGTTTATGTACATTGGCTCTGATAAACATTACTAAATGACTTCCTGTTTGAATATAAACGTGCATGCTGTACACAGGTCAATATACTTTCCAGCATAAGTAAATAATGAGCAGAGCTCATTTCCATACTGTAGAATGCATCTGTCCCAGTAGGAACAGGGTATCAACCATGTACTAATTATATGGATTTTGCTGCTAGATCTTGCCACAGATTGCAATGCATTGCTCTGCCAGAGACAGACTTGATACCATATTATTTATACTCAGTCTGATTTCCTGTTCATTCTTTGCTTAGATGCCCTCATCTTAACTTGAAGATCTTTTATCACCATTCAGAATATGCCTATCCATCACTATAGATATCACAGTTCCTCTGCTGAAAGCTGTCCTTTTAAAGGATTAAATGTATCAGTCTTCCAACATTTGCCAAGCCTGTTATCTTGCAACCTAAAGCCACTGAGCATGTGCCACATGCAGACTGATGTACTGTGTGCTTTCATGTCCAAGAGGCTCTTGTCCCTAACCTTCCACAGTGGAACTTCCCATCATCTGTCATAGCAGTGGAAGTGAAAATGCTTCTGTCTCCTGTCTGCCATCCCCACCATCACCATCCCACAACTTTCTATAACATTTTCCATAATAGGGACCAATGATGAGAACCAAGGAACACTTCATTATCTTGGAAGTGAAAGACTACTTCTTCAGTGTTAGAGCTGGCAAGAAGGTGGATGTAAAATCTTTGCATATCAGTCAAGGTTCTCTTGAGGTGGGAAAGGGAAGAGAAGAGAGGTTGAAAAGAAAGATTTTTAAACTTTGACTCACACAATTATGGAGGCTGAAAAGTTTCAAGATCTGTAGGGAGCAAACAACTGCTGATGGAATAGGACCCACACTGAAAGCCAGCAGCCTTAAGACCAATGAGGAGCTGGTGTTTTATTTCAAAGCCAAAGATAAGTAAAGATCAATATTCCAACTCAGGCAGTGAAGGAGGAGGACTTCTTACCAACAAGGCTGTCAGCTTTTTCGTCCTATGTAGGTTTTTATTGGATTGGATAAGACCCAGCGGCCAGCCAGAATAATATGCTTTACCTCCTCAACTGGTTCATACATTCATCTTAGCCCTAAACACCCTCATAGACTTTTCCAGCAAAGTATTTGATGAAATGTCTAGGCATACTGTGGCCCCAACACACTGACAGACAAAATGAACCATCTCACTATGATTTAGGATCTGTAAATTAGAATCACTTATGAATTTTAAATTATCTGCATGTCAAATTTGTACATTAGATCAATTTAAAAAGAATTTCTAGAATGTGAAACAGATTCAGCAATTTACTGACTCAGAGTTAAACAATGGCCTCCTCTAAATCACTTTTCTGCTTCTGACACAGCTCCCTGGCCAGTCCTTCTCTGAATCCCAGACTGGGGTAAGGTCCTTCCTCTGTGCTCTCACTGTGTCTTCCTTCCTGTGCTTCTAACCTATCCATCAATGGCATTACAATAAATAGCATGGTCAAAATGTAAGACTAATGTTTCTCCTCTCAAAAATACTGAAGAGGATTAAAACGCCTACTTAGGCAGGTGCAGGGAGGACAGCCCTATCCCCAGAGAGCTCTGAGATGGTGAATGAAACTGGGCGTGATGGTGCGCACCTGTAATCCCGATGCTTAGGAGGCTGAAAAATGGGAAGGATTACTATGAGTTCAATCTGGGTAGTGAGATCCTATAGACCCTGTACTAAATACATTAAAAAAAAAATACTGAAGAGAAAAAAATATTGCCATTAATCTCCCTCAAAATATTTCCTCAAAAAGTGTGTTCAGAGTAAAAGGAGTGGTTGAAGAAAGAGTGATGGAAATGCACCTATTATTTTACTGTAATAGATTTGTTAAAAGTAAGCACTCACCACACCGTTGGATCACACATCATATATCTATAAAACCATTTTTGCCACCAAACTGTAAGCTGGTCTCTTGGTGCATTTTCTGTCTCTATAGGAACCTAGCTGTGAGGCAACTCAGACAGCCATGTAGAGAATCGATGCCTAGCTCCGGCCTCCAGCCCCATGGAGATGCTGACTGACAGCAGCAACAATGACCAGGCTTCAAAGAAAATGGGTCTTGGTACAAGTTCAGCAGCGCCTTGGCCCTCATCAGGCCTCACCTGACTTTGTACATATTGAAAACAGAGACATGGTGTTCCTACAGGCTCTTTCCAATGTCCAATTACAAAATATATAGATATAATGAAATTGACTTCTGCCTCTAAGTTTTCAGGTATTTGTGTGGAAAAAGAAGCCAGGCAATAATTTTCTCCACTGATTTCCATCCATGGGAATCTGTCAGTATCCTCAAAGTTACTATTATGGTTCATATATTGGGGAGAAAACTCAGGAGAAAAGCACATTTTTTGAAGACCCCATGCCCATGAAGACCATTAACAGGGTGTTTGAATTTGAGTGCATTTACACTATCGCAATCAGCCCATATATAAACCAAATTGAGTGTTTTCATTAAAAGTTCAAGATCATGTTCTCTTTTAGAAATGCTTCCAAAAAATTAATGAAGCTCATGTTTATTAACTCATAAAAATATTTTAGCAGTACCTATATTTTAATGATTACCATAAAATTGGAAATGGAGAAAAATGGTGATAAAAAAAATCAACAATCTTAATTTTTATGTAATACACACTATTTTATAGCATTCAACTTTATTTGCTCTAAAATTCTTTCTCTTTTGTGTTTTATTCCTATTTTAAGAGAGTAACAACTTCACCAGGACAGGCACAACTTTGTGGGAAGTATACAGATGCCACGTTCCTTTCCTTGCTAAAAAATAAGACAGCATTCAAAAAGACAGTTGTGAATCTCCAGCTCAGGAGAGTATAAACTTACTGAGCACATTCTAGGAGCATGGCCACAGGATGGCCCCATTTCTCTAGCTGCGTTCACTCTCCACAGATAGTTCCACACCGTCAATTTGCAAATAGGAACAGTACTTGAAAAGAAAGTCCCTTGCAGTGATCAGAGTGAAGAAGCCACTTTGGGCACTACTTGGGGAAAATCTTATGGTACAATCTCTTAGTTGGAATAATGCATCAGGCAGCACAATGCAACTTTCTAGAAGAAAACTGGCTCATCCAGTTAAATAAGTCTTTGGGTTCGTGGTATCTCAAGGTCTTCTAATAATTCCCCTGAATTGATGGAACTGATTGGCGACTTTGGTATCACACAAATCCATTTTCCTTGGTTAGGTGTGCAGCCCAGGAACAGAATGCTTACCTAATATGCACAAGTTCCTGGGTTTGATCCTGAGAGCCAGAAAAAATTAAAAGAGGGGAGGAAAGCCTCCATTTTTCCCATAGGAGAAGTTTCAATGGGAACTATAAGTTTCATTTATACAAGTTTTCCAATATAATGAGCAAAAGGAACAGTAGCTCTTGAAACTATGCTACTAAGCATATATAAATTCTATTTTTATTTTATTTTATTACTTTTAATAAGAAATAACAATGAAGCCGGGCGTGGTGGCGCACGCCTGTAATCCCAGTACTCGGGAGGCTGAAGCAGGAGGATCGGTGAGAGTTCGAGACCAGCCTGGGCTACAAAAGTGAGCTCAAGGCTAGCCTGAGCTGCATAGCGAGACCCTGTCTCAAAAAGACAAAAAAAAAAACAAAAAAAACAATGAGAGTTTCAAAACACTTTAGTTGTAAAGTCACAATAATTAATACAATGCATATTGATGTCTTCATAGTTCAGAGTACAAGATGCAGACATGATAAACTTTTTAAAACACTATTAATAAATATATTTCTTCTCATTGAATAAAGAAAAAGTAGTTGTATGTGTAGTCCAATATTACATAATAGTATTGGGTGATCAGCAGAACTGGGAATGTCAGAAGCTGTTGACTTGGGCCTTTTACAGCTCAGCATACTAATCTAGCTTTACTTTTTATGCCTCATGGTTATTTCCTGCTGGATGATTAAGGCCAAGTTAACGCAAGACCTATATAACAAAACATGTAACTTTTGTATCTGACCAGGCCAGTCAAATCTCAGGATTTACCTTAAAACCATGTACAGTATTTGGTAGAACTTTTATCAGTGTCAGCCATCTGGATGAGTCACAGCAATTGCTTGACCAGTTTGCTCTCTGTGAAAGCCCGAGAAAATGTTTTTTCTCTAGGTGACTCTTCTTAGGCACACTATACCTCATCAATCCCTTTCCTCTGTGGCCCCATAATCTTCTTGAACAGAAAATTTGGAACACCCCTGAGTTATAGTATGTTACAGTGCAGGTTCTCTTATGTCCTGAATCGTCACTGACCTTGAAGGGCTAGGGCCAAAATATTGGCTATCCTTGTAGCCCTTCTTTTCTCTAATTTTTTGGTCTATAAACATAAGCTGTTAACCCTCCAGAAGAGAAGCTTAGTGATACTATTACTCTATACCATAGGTACTTGAGCTTAACATCACTGTTTTTCTGAATATCAAATAAATGCCTTAGACTTAACATGGAAATGGTATTTTCCATCAACCATTGATATTCTAATAAATCCCTATAGAATGTGATAAAAGTAACATATTTTTACACATAAGTTTAGAAATCTAAGCATATACAAAATTGTGGCAGGTCAATCCTATGGCATTTTTCCTTGTCTCCTAATTTCATTTTACTTAGTCAAAAAACAATATGTTCTGGAAAGAAGACTAGATACTAAGGGATTGAGATAGAACTGAAGACATGTGATTCTCACAGACTCACTCTGCAATGCAAGCAAAGGCCCCCTTTATCTGATGCTTCTTTTAAGTCTATGATTTGAGGTAATTAACTGTGTCACCTTAATTAAATAAATGTACTTTTCTTGTTAGTCTAACTATAACAAAGATCAAGTGAAATTTGAATTTTTTTGTTTGAAAACCTAAATTACAAGAATTTATTCCTGACCCAAGTAAAAGCCTTTTAGCCTTTGTCCAGCTCAAAGAAGCGGCTAATATTTATTTATTTATTTATTTATTTATTTATTTATTTATTTATTTAGTATTTTAGAGAAGTGTCTACAGGTTGTTCAGGGACTCACTATTGGATTGGACTTATAGTGATCTGCCTGTTTATAGCCTCCCAATAACTGAGATTACAGGTACATGCAGCCACGTCCAGTCTGAATTATTATCTCAGCACACCCCAGGGGGCCTGGGCACAGCAGACTTAAGAATTGAATCCGAGCCCCTGTACCTGCTTGCAGGCACTTTAATCTGCTGAGCTATTTGGCTGGCCCAAAGCTACTAATATTTACCAAGTTATATTTGACATGTTTATAAATTGGAAGCTACACCACAAAGGTAATATCACTACAATATGATTATTTTTAACTCTTTCAGAAGATACCAAAAGGAGACTAGTTGGGCTAAATGGTATTTCTACTTTTAATTTTCTGGGGTATCTCCATTGTGATTTCCACAGTGGTTACACTAGTTTTCATTCCCACCAACAATGTAGAAGCATTCCTCCCCACACTCCAGACAGCATCTGTTGACTTTTTTTTATTTATTGATGATGGCTATTCTTGCTGGGGTAAGGTGTACCCCCAGTGTTATTTTAACTTTCATTTTTCTAATGGCCAACTATATTGAACATTTTTTCATGTATGTTAGTCTTTATGGTTTAATCTGAGGTGATATAAAATAAACTATATTTATCAAGTGACTAATAGTTGTCAAAGAACTAATTTGCTTCTAAGAGAAAAAAAAAAAATCTAATTCTAAACTTTCAGGATAATCCTAGGGGACAAAGAGGATTTTCCCACAGTCACCTGGGCTTTGTGTTTAAAACTAGGAGCAGAAATGATACTCTTGCAAAGCCAGTGTTCATCTTCCACTCTGTAACAACACTGGCAAAGTACTAAAGTGGAGGTTGACCTCAGTATAGTTTCCTTTCTTCAAAGTATCTTATCAGGCTTTTTTATGGAGTAATAGACTACCTAGTAGTGGAGTGATTAAGTTATATTATTGATTGACATGACATGCTGATTTCCATTAAAAATTCCTGAGCGGATCATGTAGCTCACCAGCAAAGCAAGTAGTCGTCATACACACAGTCCTACATATGATCCTAAGGCCACAAAAACAAAACAAAAATGTTATATTTAAAATTTTTGTTTACTTAAAATTAAAATGTATTTGAATTTTTTTGTTTTTTAAATTTCAAAACAAGTTAGTAGGACAGTTACAATAATTAGTACATTGCATATTGTTGAGATGTTTTTGCACATGAAAAAAAATTGTTAACAGGGACTGGAGAGATAGTTCAGGGGCACAAGTGCCTGCCTGGCAAGTGCAAAGGTGCAAGGTCCTGAGTTTGATCCCAGGTTCTGAAAAAAAAAAAAAAAAAAAATATATATATATATATATGGCAGAATGAAAAGACAACCTACAAATTTCAAAAAAAAAAACCTTAACTAATAAGCACTCAAAGATATTCTTTTATTTATTTATTTATTTATTTATTTATTTATTTATTTATTTATTGGCTGAGGCTGCCTTAAGGGCAGGTCTCATGCTCCATGAGGGAGTGGGGATCAAACTGTGGTCCCCAGCACCTGAGAGACTTTGCTGAACCAAGTGCTTTAACCAACTGAACTACCTGGCAAGCCCCCTTTTATCTATAATTTATAAAGAGCTAAAGAAACATTAGGGCCCCCAAATTTAAAGATTCAATCCAAAACTGGGCATCTGTAATAAACACATGCTTCTCAGTGGAAGAAATACAAGAAGCAAATCAATACCTGAAAAAATGCTCCATGTCACTACCCATCCATGAAATGCAACTTAAAACAGCACTGAGATACCATCTTACCCCAGAAAGATTATATCCAAAATTTTTAAATGAGTAATAACTGTTATAAAGCACAGAAAACAAATGATTATGTCATTTTGTTTCATCTTTGTGCACAATTTATGAGATCTTTTCCAATGTACATTACAGCAAGTATATATGTTGAAATATTGGAAATGTACAGATAAAGATCTGTTACTAAGTGATGAAGACACACATGTTCTTGAGCTAGGAAAACTTACAGTCTAGTATATACTGCTAAGAGAAATAAAAATTATCACTCTGCAGTAACAGTTCACAGTTCCATGTCTTACATAGAAGAATACAGAAGAAATGCAGAGAAAGAGAAAAATGAGCCAAAGGAGGTCTCAACTCAGAGATAACAAAGTCCACTGGAGAAGTGACATGGATGTTGTAAAGCTCCTTACAAAGGGAAGAAATGCTAAAAAGAGAACATATTCCTCAAGTTCCCAGTAGAGAAACCAAATGACTCAAACTGCATATTTTGAAAGGCACATGCAGGGACAAATTACAAGGCATGGACAGATTATATGGGCTCACAGAGTACAATACAGTGTCTTGGATGCCACCCCTAGACCAGAAGAGGTGAAAGTAAAAGGATTTATGGAAGTAATGACAGGGAGGGCTTCCAATTAAGGAGGGACCATGAATTCCATGATTGTGACTAAGCCATCAGGGAGGCATGCAAGTCCCCAGTCCACTTTCTTGTTTTCCTTCTGACCAATTCCCGTACAGGTGTTTGTTTTTTTGTCTATATCCATCCAAAGGCAGAGGTCAAACAAATTATTCAATGTAGTTTGAACAATCTGGCTTCCCAGGATAGAAGGGAGAGTAGATAATGGACCTGGTAGTGAATGGAAAGCATTCAGATGGGGAAGTGAGCATGTATAAACATCCCACAGAATGAGGGAGAACCTAACCTAAGTGGCAAAGCATGGGTTTGTTTAATTTTAAAAAAAAAAATCTATGAATGAGGATGTGGCATTTTTGATTATAGCTTGAAACTGATAGTCCTGTCTGCATAGCTCATGGAAAAGACTTCATCTTTTTTAGGAAACAGTGGGAAATAATGAGCCACTTATGTTTGGAGAAATAACAATGATGTATTTAAGCCAGTTTATAGAATAGAAAAGGGAACAAATCATCAGAAAACTATGTTCCCACCACCTACATTCATAGTACAGGAAGGCTTCCAACCACATTACCAGAGCCGAAAAGAATTTGTGCAATCATTGTAATAAGGCTAAAAATATACTTTCCCTAGAAATTGAAAATAACAATTGAACAAAAAATGTAAAGAGACATATTTTCAATCAATCTTTAAATGACATCAGATTTAAAAGTTTTATTGCTTTAGAGAATTAACTGGACTCAATCAGCTTCAGTCTGTTTCTCCCTTACTCTCTTTAAACCTGCTCTGGTAGATATTGCTTGCCAGCATGCTATGGAAAGAATCTATAATTTCTCTAAACACTTAGGCATTAATAAATCCTTTTTTATCTTTTTTTATGGCTGGCTCAGCCTGCCCTGGGGGTGGGGCTGGCACAGTATGTGATGCCAGGGATCAAACCGCACTCCCTTCCATCACCTAAGCTTTCCTAAGCAGGTGCTTTAGACCACTGAACCATCTCACCAGCCCCAATAAATCTTAGTGAGCAGCTCATTACTAAATATTGTAGTTTTCCACTTGCACCTCCTCTGTAGCTTACTGTATTACACACAAGTCAAAGGCTACTTGCCTGCCAAGCTATGTGGTGGGAGCTATTTGTTCTCCTCCTTTTATGACACAATCCCAGTCAGAAGCTACTTCTCATTCCCATAGGTTTGGAACAGGATAAGCCAAAAAGGGAAAGGAACTAATTGTCCTTGGAGGGTGAGGTACTGGTTACCAGGTGTTGGTGTTCTCTATGTCATGAAGGATGAGGTGGCCACAGGGCTGAGAGAACTTGGTCAATGCAGGGCCCGTACTACTCATTCACATGTATGAGTCTTAGTTAAAAGACAGAATGTCAAAAAAATTCCATTTCCATAAACATAATATGGCACATCAATAGAGCCAAAGACCAAATCATATGATCATCTCAAAAGACGTGAAAAAACTTTTAATAAAGTACAATGTGAATTCATGATTTAAAAACCCTGAAGAAATTTGGTATAGATGGTCTTTACTACAAACTGATAAATGCCATCTATGACAAACAGCCAACATCGTACTAAAGGGAAAAAAACTGAAAGCTTTCAGTTTAACAATAACAAGAGCTGATCAGATAGCTCAGCAGATTAAAGTGCCTGTTTAGGCAGACACAGGGGATGGGAGTTCAATTGTGAGGGCATGGTGGAACATGCCTGCAATCCCAGCGTTTGGAAGGCTGAAAAAGAGGAAAGATCACCACAAGTCATATTTGTGCAGTGAGATCCTGCAGATATTGTACTAAATACATTTTAAAAAATAGGAACAATACAAGGATGCCCACTGTCACCACTCCTACTCAATATATTTGTGGGAACATTAGCCAGAGCAAATAGGAACAATACAAGGATGCCCACTGTCACCACTCCTGCTCAATATATTTGTGGGAACATTAGCCAGAGCAATTAGACAAGAGAGAGAAATAAAATAATGATTAGAAAGAAAGTAGTGAAATTATTATTATCTGGAGATGACATGATAATCTACACAGAAGGCCTCAAAAACTCCACCAAAAGACTTCTAGATTTAATAACAAAATTTAGTAGGATATAGAAAAATATAAAGTCCACACTCAAAAATCAACAGCATTTTTATAGACAATGAACATAGAGGGAAAGAAATTAGGGAAACCATGCTTTTCACAATAATATCACAATGAAATACTAGGAATCAGTCTAGAAAGGAAGCTAAAGATTCATACAGCAAAAATTACTGCACTCTGAGTAAAGAGATGGAAGGGGATTTCAGCAAATGGAAAGGTATTCCTTGCTCCTGGATAAGAAGAACTAATATTCTTTTTTTAATCCTTAAATTCTTGATTTCCATTTAGCTGTGTTATGCCTTCCCGTTTTTATTTCTTTTTTGAGTTATTATGCTAGGGAGACTTACATATGTAGATTTGGTTTATTTCACTTATGAGTATGTGTTCAAGATACATTCACTTATATATGAAGGCTTTGAGTTTATCATTATAGCTGAGTAATATCCCATTGTATAAAAACACCACATCTTTTGCAACCATTCTTCAGGTGATGCACATATTGATTGTTTCTAAGATTTGGCTATCACAAATTGCGCTGCTATAAACATAGGAGCACAGACACCACTGTGATATGATGTTTTCAATTCTTTTGGGAAAATTCTCAGTAAGGGGATAGCTACATTGAATGAGATTTCCAGTCCTAGTTTTTTAAGGAATCTCCACACTGATTTCCATAATGGTTGCACCAGTCTGCAGTCCACCAGCAGTCGAGAAGTATTTCGTTTTCCCCACAGCCTCTCCATTTGTCATTGGTTGACTTCTTTATGATAGCCATTCTTTCTAGGGTGAGATGGTATCTGTGTTGTTTTAATTTTCATTTCATAAGTGGCTAACGATGTGGAGCATTTCTTCATGTATTTATTAACTTCTAGTATTTCTTCCTCTAAGAAATATGTTTTCATCTCAGATGCCCATTTCTAGATTGGGTCTTTCAATTTTGAGACCCTAATATTTTTTTAGTTCTTTATAAATTCTAGACAGAAGACCTTTGTCTGAATACTTATTAGTTACACTTTTTTCAAAATTTGTGAGTTGTCTTTTCACTCTGTTGATAATTTCTTTTGATGTAAAAAAACTTCTCAGCAAGAGGAAGTCCCAGTTGTTGATTCTTTCAAGAGTTAGGAAAAATGGCAGGACAAAACCATGCATTTATGTACATAGGATGAATTAGATAATGGTTCTAAATATCTCCAACAGGTTTTCATACTGATGATATCAATGTGTAACACTAAAATCATGCTTCAAATGCTTGTCATTCTGGTCTTTTAGATGTGTGATGATGCTAATTGCATATCATTACTGTTATACTATCTCTCAAGTAAATGTTTACTTTAAAAAATACAAAAATTGTAATAAAAGGGAATAAGAGACAAAGAAAAATGCCATAGGATTGGCCTGGTATAATTTTGTATATGATTAGGTTTCTAAATTTCTGTGTAAAAAATGTGTAACTTTTTGTGTCACATTCTATAGGTATCTATTAGAACATCAATGATTGATAGAAAATACCAATTGCCTATTAAGTCTAAGGTGTTTTATATTCAGAAAGACAGTGATGTTAAGCTCAAGTGCCTATAGTATAGAGTAATAGTAATAGTATCATTAAGCTTATCTTCCAGAGGGTTAACAGTTTAAGTTTGCAGGCTGAAAATTTGCAGGAGGAAAAGAAGGGCTACAAGGATAGCCAATATTTGGGCCCCAGCTCTTCAAGGTCAATGAGGACTAAAGACATAAGAGAACCTGAACTGTAACATTCTATAACTCAGTGGTGTCTCAAATTTTTTTCAAGGAGATTATGGGGCCACAGAGGAAAAGGACCAATCATATATATATATATATATATATATATATATATATATATATATATATATATATATATATAGTGTGTGTGTGTGTGCCTAAGGTAAGTCACCTAGAGAGAAGACACTCTTTCAGACTTTCACAGAGAGCAAACTGGTCAAGCAATGGCCATGACTTGTCCAGATGGTTGACACTGACAAAAGTTCTACAAAACTCTGTACATGGCTTTAAGGTAAAGCCTGAGGGTATCTGACTGACCTTGTCAGACACAGAAGTTACATGTTTTGTTAAATAGCTCTTTCTTTAACTTGGCATTAACCACCTAGCAGAAAAGTTTAAGTATGAGCCATAAAAAGTAAAGCCAGAAAAAAAAAAAAAAAGTAAAGCCAGATTAGTATGCTGAGCTGTGAAATGCTCAAGTCAACAGCTTCCAACATTGCCAGTTCTGCTGATCACCCACCACTCTTATGGAATATTGGGCTATACATATACTTTCTCTTAATTCAATGAGAAATGTTTGTACCAACATTGTTTAGAAAATTTATGTCTGCATCTTGTACTCTGAACAACTACTAAGACTACAACAAAATACATTGTATTGCTTATTGTGGCTGTCCTACCAACATGTTTTGAAACTGTCTCATTGCTATTTCTTTCTTATTGACATTAATATAATTCAAAAAATAGAAGAACCAACATTGTGAAAATGACCATACTTTCAAATTTGTTATGCAAATTCAATGCAATCCCAATTAAAATACCATTAGTATACTTCACAATGCTAAAGAAAATATTCCTAAAATTCATCAGAAACTAGAAGAGACCTAGAATATCAAAAGTAATCCTGGGCAACAAAGGAAAGACAGAGTGCATCAAAATCCCTGACTTAAAATTATACTACAAATCTAATGTGACAAAATCACCATGATATTAGCAAAAAATCAGACCTGTCTATCAGTGGAACTGATTATAAGATGCAGACACAATTACAATCATACCTGTTTACCTTATCTTTGACAAATGGGCCCAACATGTTCATTGGAAAAAAAAATAGCCTCTTTAATAAATGGTGCTGCAAAAACTGGCTTTCCTTATACCAAAGACTAAAATTAAATCCATGCACTAAATTATCACCATGCACTAAACTACATTCAAAATGAATCTCAGATTTAAATATTAAAACAAGAGCACTAAATCTTCTGGAGAAAAAAGTAGGTAGAAATTTTTAAAACATAGCAGTAGGTAGAGAGTTAATAAACAAAAAACAAACTGCACAGGGAATGCTTCAGAGAATCAACAACTCTGATCTCATATTTTTAAAAAGTTGCTACACATCAGAGAAATGACCATTAATGTAAAAAGAAAATCCATGAATTGGAAAAAAATATATAGCCAACTATCGATCAAAGAGGTTCCATCTCGAAAGTATAAAGAATTAAAAATATCAGGCCCCTCACATTCAAAAACCCAATCCAAAACTCAGCAATTTACTTATGATGAAATACACATGGCAAATAAATATATAAAAATACGTTAACCATTATTGGTCTTTCAAATTAAAACAATGCTGAGATTTCATCTTATGCCAGAAAAAAATGGCTATCAATAAGAAGTCACCCAATAACAAATTCTGGAGCATTGTAGAAAAAAAGGATCCCTTCTCCACTGTTTGTGGGAGTAAAGACCAGTACAACCATTATGGAAATCAGTATGGATAATCCTCAAAAGCCTAGGACTAGGGCCAGCAAAATGGCTCAGTGGTCTAAAGCGCCTGCTTAGGCAAGCTTAGGCAACCTCAGGGACTGCAGTTCAATCCCCAGGTCTGCATGCAGCGCCAGCCCTGGGCAGGCTGAGCTGGCCATAATAATAAAAAAAAGCCTAGGATTAGAAGTCCCATTCAACCCAGTTATTCCTCTCTTGGGTATTTTTCTAAATTATCCAATTATGATTATGAAAATATCATAGGACAGTGGTATATGTGCACCATGTTTATAACAGTGCAATCTGCCATAGATAAATCTTGGACACAACCTAAATGATCATCAACTCAGGAAATTATTTTAAAAAGATGTGATATGTTTATATAATACAGTATTACTCAGCAATAAAAAGTTGAACTTCAGGCTTTTATAGGAAAATGGATACAACTAAAAACCATATTTGTAAGTGAAATAAGCCAGACATACGTGAACAAACATCCCATTTTCTCCCTAGTGTATGACCCTGAAAGAGGAAATAAAATTTGAAGGGCACAATAGATACTGTAAAAAGGAAAAATCCTTTTCAAAGAGAAGAAAATATTGGGATGATAAAAAGGACAAAACAAAGAAGTGGAGAAGATATATTTTTCTATATATGCAGGATAGCTTGGATAATTATACTGCTGATTTCTACTGATCTATTGAAAGGAATAGTTCATATCTAAGTTTTTTCTTTTTTTCAATTTTGAATAGTTATATCTGGTAATCTAAACGACAAATTTAGGATAATATTATGTAATACACCAGCCATTATCCAATTCCTCTAGTTTTGTTTTGCAAAATTCTGTATCATTTCTAATGTTTTTGTTCTTTCTTTTACAATTTTGTATTCTCTTTAATTTTTTTTTAGACAGCCCCACTTACTATATGCACTGTCGTGAAAATTAACTGTGTGTTAGAGGGAAAATAATCAAAGACTTGGGCAGTTATTTGATAGAAAAACAGTGAACTGTTCTCAGTACAAAAGACCCAGTCTCCATCCCAGTGGTTCCTGGGTGCATTATCCTGACCAAGTCAATTAGCTCAACGAGATCTTGCCTGCTCTGTTAATATTATATAGTTGGTCGAAGAAGCCCTCAGAGTATTTTCTAATATTTAATATCTTATTTTTTATAAAATTGGCACTGCAAATATTTTATCTTACCAACTGTTTAAAAATGCTTCCTAATAGGAGGACACCCTGCAGTATTTCTGTGACATGTCAGAATTCACGTCTGGACAGACACAGAACACAAACTCATCCAACCATGAGCTGGGACTTCTTACTGTCTTTGAAAACCCCATCCTGCTTTGCCCTCATTACTATTTTTATCATCAAGATATCTTTCCCATCTTTTGCCAAACTTAACATGGACTTCTATCTGATACTTCTTAAGAATTCTTTTCAAGATGCACCTAAACCAAATTCACAGCTTACGCATTTCCAATGCACTAAGCCTCTCAGAAAATATAAAACTCTTCAACACTCAGGCACCAGTATTTTCTAACCTGAAAGTGTCCATCTATCCTTTTCCACCTGCCTCAGGGCCCTATTCTACTGTTATCCAATTATAATACAATTATCAAAATAGGAAAAGCTGAGTTTTTGAAGAATTTTTTGATTGCAAACTTAAGGAGGTTCATACTAAAATTAAAACTCAAGCAAAAACACAAAACAAAAGATATCTATAATGGTTTTAAAACAGATCTAGATAAAAACAAGATTTCACTGATAGGCTCCTGATGAATTAGACTATAGTTGATGTGGCCATCCAAGTAGATACTATTTGTAGGGAAGGTCTGCTGCTAAATATCAATGCTTGTTTGCAGTAAAATAAATATCAAAATGATATTGGAGGGGCCAGGGAGATAGCTCATTAGAATAAGTGTCTGCATGACAAGCAGGGTCTTGAGTTCAATCCCTGGTACTGCCAAAAAAAAAAAGTAAAATGATATTAGAAAACTACCTAGCCAGGTAACTTCAGCTAATATTATATACAAAACAAAATAATGCATCTAACTTCCGTCAAAGGAAACATTGTAGGCAATAAAATTAGTTCAAAGTATCAAATTAGAAGTTGTACTCAGTTGTGCAACCCTAGGTAATTTCTTTCTCTTCTTTGGAACTCCAGTGCCACTTCCTCCAATTCTTTTTAATCAACGTACACTGGCCCCTTTTGTCAAAGTATGGCAAACTGACCATAAAGTATGGTGCTCTTTCTAGAGTTCAGCTCTGTTCTGTCATCCATCGTGTGCCATTAGAATAATGTCTTAAGAGGACTTCTGGGAAAAGGCAGACTGGCAAGCAGCAGAAAAAGGTCCTCTCCAAGATTTAGTGTTGTCCAGAAACTGAAACACAGTATGAAGAGGAAAGAAGGAAGGAGGGATGTTCCTGGGATCCAGAAAGGATCTGAAGTGGAAATTGAAGCTGATAGGGAAAATAAAGAAAGAGATTTAATGAAGAAGCAGTGCGCAGCGGGTAGCCCTTTCTTGCTGACCTCAGACTCACTGAATGAGAAGGGCAGCTCAAACTTGAAGATGCGTAATGACTACTGGCAACCCCAGAGGCCTCCATGGAGAAATACACCAGGGGAACAAAGCAATCAGTAAACAGACTGCAGGGCTAGTGAGTTTTTTGGATTCTGAAGTCCCCCAGGAGAGTATAATGGGCCGGTAACCATCTTGGAGAGGGGCCAACTAAGCTCAGAACTCAGCACAACTGCTAGCTCCATCCAGCGGCTCCCATTAAGAGGGTCAGTGAGCTAAACCCAAGTAGGCAGAGAGCCAACTTCAAGCCATCAGGACTTCTGCAGACTTGACAAATCTAGGACCAGCTTCACTGCCAGCAACCAGCCTGAACTTCAGTGGAACTTATGGTACAGGCTTCCTGGGATAATCCACTACCTCACCATCAAGCTATGGCTGGTTTCCTACAACTGATCAACTTGGATCAGGATTCTGCCTCCCCATGTTGTCTACCAGGAACAGCAGAGACTACACATTCTTAAATTTATTTATTTTGTTTCTTTCTTTCTGTCTGTCTGTCTATCTACTTTGCTTTTTTCTTGATTATTTCTTCTTGTTTATATGAGTATGAGCATGGTTCCTATTTCTTTTGTTGTTGTTGTCCTGTTCTAGTCTGATTTTTAATTTTTCTTTCTTCCCCTGTCTTCACCAATTTCCCAAAGTTTGAATAATCTTTTTTTACTCATTTTAATGAGAAAAAAGGTAAAATAGCAATGAAATAATTTTAAAACAGGTTAGGATAGTTACAATAGTTAATACATTGCATATTATTCTCTTCATACTTATTCAGAGGACAAGATGCAGACATACTTTGTCTGCACAATATTAGTACAAATCTTTCTGAGGGGCTGGGGAAATAGTTCCATGGCACAAGTGCCTGCCTGGCAAGTGCAAGGTCATGAGTTTGAACCCCGGTCCTGCCAAAAAAAAAAAAAAATGCTGAATGAACTAAGAGAAAGTAGTATATCTATCCTATCTTGTGTGTGTATATATATTTTCTTCAACAAAATTGTACTTTATACCTTTGCAAAGTTAGTAGCACATGACACTAGATTGCCTAGTCACTACTAGCTGACTTTAACCAGACAGGATGTTTATCTCAGGAGTGAGGCAGCTTGTTTGCTTTAGGCACTGAAGCCTAGACACACCTACACACGTTCGATTAAATTCCTAGGGGCTCCCAACATATCCCCTTTTTTTATTTTGTTTTGTGAGAGATGGGTGTTCCATTGCAGTTAGAGAAGCTGTATTTAGAGAAGTCCTTAAAAGACCTTTTCATACTTGAAGCCAGTCCAAAGACTATAGGTATTTGAATTCAGCAAAACAAGCCAATATAGCCCAATAGTCCATAAAAGTAGTGAAATATCAGCAGAACTGGCAATTGTCAGAAGTTGATGACTTGAGCCATTTACAGCTCAGCATATTAATATGGCATCACTTTTTATGCCTCATGGTTACACTTTTCTGCTGGATGGTTAAGACATTTCCTTTGTCATCTAGCCTTGCTTCTAATCTCTCCCTCTCTAAACTTCCACAGCCCTAGAGTTTCTACAATACCTCTCACTACTGCCCTTTATTAAATGATGTGGTCTCACCTTTGTTACAAACAAATTATTTGAGGGCAAAAATCCCTGCCCAAGTTATCTCTATGCACCTCAGAATCTAGGACACAGTGCAAACATAATAAATGATAGGTGAAAGCAAATTTTTCATCTCTTCACCATGTTTGCCCTACATTTGAACATCATTCTCCACCCCTGTGTTTCTATGAAGTCAACATTTTTCATATCAGTACAAATACTTTATTCTCAATGTGGCACATTCTAACCTTAAAGCAAAAATGTAACTGTTCTTATTGGTCTATACAAGCCCCTGGCTGTTTAAGATTTTAAATCTCCTTCTGGCAACACTGTAGAGCCTACACCAAAGACATTCCACTAAATTACAAGTTGTAGCAGCACCACATTTGTTAAACTACACTTCTCATATGATGTTAAATATATTCCAATATTTATGTGTGATGTCTATACATAAGCAGGTCAATTTTTTTATTTTAAGAGACACTTGCTCTTTAATTTCTTTTACCATAATATACCAGTTATTCAAATTAGCTGGAGTTAATTGCATTTCAAAGTGGCATGCAGTCCTGGAACTTGGGAAGGAAGTGAGATGAGTGGAAATTCAAACCATACAACAGGAAGTCACTAATGCACAACATCCATCTGCCAAGTGTGAAATGACCATAGTGGGTTATGGGAAGTAGAAACTTAACTTCAAATCTCAATGCACCATCCTACAAGACCTGTGTTGGGACTATTGTGTCTTGTTTTAATTGTGATCACTTTTGAGAACACAGCTGAGGAACATTCAGAATAATTGTTTTTTGAAAAGGAGTATTAGCCCAGAAAACTGATTTGGTATTGAGAGTCATTATCCAGAGATTGGCTTCTGAATGTACCCTAGCTCTTCTCTAAGCTTCTATGCTTTAAGGGACAGGCTGAGAAAGCCATTCTCTCTGTTCTCGTTTCACTAGATGACCATGGTCTGGAAAGGGGCTGGCATCACCCAAACGTCTGTAACTGATAGCCAGAATTATGCTGGACTAGGGTGGCCTAATTTGTATAAACAGCTGAAATGGTGATCGCAGAACATCCTACTTTTCCTATCAGCTTTAGAACTAATCAGCTATCTCATACTGAAACAAGTAAGTTAAGTCGTTGATGATTTTTATCTGTTTTATAAACATCTCCCATAACTATAAATGTAATTATAGTATATTATACTAGCCAGATATATTTTTCAGTTTCTTGAAATAACTATTCCTTGGGATACTCATTAGGGAAATACTAACTTATCCAGTTGCTATAGTCAAACAATATATCTGAGGTATCAGTTATCCCCAAAGAATATTTAAATAGTATGAACATTTATAAAGCAAGGATAGATGATGAGGGGCTCAGGTATCCACAGTTTCAAGAAATTTTCATTTCCTTTAATTGTAAACCACAAAAGAATTTCTGTAAAGATCAATCTTTTCAAAAATGTTTAGAAATTATAGTGACCCTGTGATGCCGCAGGCCCTGGGGTTTTCATGTAGCTGTCTTTCAGTTATGTCCCACTCTTGACGTTCCAAAACACTCAGCAGATTCCTTCAATGACGTTATCTTTTTGTTTGTTTCTAAAATGTGAAGGTTTAGGACCAAATTATTAGAAAGCATCAGAATCATGGATTATCTTGAGTTGGTTTCGCTGGATTCAGAACATCCAACATGACTCTGAAAGATACTACTATACGTTTTATATATAAGTAATTACTGTTTATAATATAGACCTTGCTGTTGACTATTTAGAGAAGCATTGTTAATCTTCAAGCTAGCAGTCTATAAAGCGCATCAGGTTAACTTGAATAAAACACTATTGTAACAGCCGGGTTTGTCAGTTTGCAGAACCTAGCTCTTCTCTTTCATGTCAAGGTTTATAAAACTGCTATGGTACAGTGGAAAACAACACATTAAATAAAAGAACAGAGCTGGCTGTCTTTAAGAATGATGATATATCCGAAACAGTTTGCTGACTTTCTTTTATTTCTAGAATTTGAGGTTTAAATAATTTTAGATAGCTTATTATACCTTATGTCTGTCTTACTCCTAAACCTGGTAACACTTGATTTGCCTTCTGTTTTTGTCAAGTGTTCACCATGGAATTTCTTTGGAAAGAAAGTAAACCCACTCACTCTTTTGAAAAGTCTGGATGAAATTGGGAAGGCTGGTAAAGCCAAGAGCACCAAATAGCTGTGCTGGGATGCTGGAATATGCAGTTTCTATTACTATTGCTATTCTGAGAGGGAAGAGTAAATAAAAAGGAACTTTTTACAGGGAGTACATTGTACTCTTTCTAAATTCATTAGTAGTTTTATTAGAAGTGCCATTGACCTTTGGGTATGTTCATAATTTTTTGCCAACATGGAAAATAAATTTACTTTTGCCCTACTTCTTAAAATATCTGTAAAATTATAGAATGTTAACTAAAAGTAAATATACCACCACATTATAATTTATTGTAACGTGAGCTCATACAGTGTTTATTGATAGGCCTAACATATGAACCAGATGTTTATTCTGTGCTGAGACTTTTGTTGCATGAAAGAGATTGATCAGAAAGGCTATCAAACAGTTAACAGCTGAAATTCTAAGATTAATGTTTTAAAAGCTTTACACCTGTTTACAATTGAAAAGACAGGCTCTCTTCTTATGTTTGATGAGAACTGGCTTAAGATGTTCATAGATAAAACCCAGAGCAAAATGCCCTGCCTTGCTGGGTGACAACTACCACGTGTCACGCTGGTTGAATACAAACATTGACTGCATAAAAGAAGATTGAAGACTCAGCCAGTGAGGCTAATTTCTAAATGAATCAGTTGTGGAAATTATTGGAATTAACTGAGCCAAAGTGATTATGCATTCTTCATCTATTATTTAGTTAGCATTTTGTATCATTATATACAGTTTACAATACATGTACACCTTGTAGCTATAAACATTTTGTGCCATTAAAGCTCTCACAAAACTTTCAAAAAAAAAAAAAAAAGAAATTATAGTGATTAGGAGTAAGAGAAAACAGAAAAGATTTGACTTTATTAAATTTTAATTAATATGAACCTTGATGTACAAAACAATAAAAGGACTGAAAGAAGCAAATTTTAATGCAACCTCTTTAAACTCCACAGAGGACAAGGACCAAGGCCATACTTCTTTGGTGAGCAGAAGGTCAACTAGATAAAACATGGCATTAGCTTCAGACAGAGTTAAGTTAAAACCGAGTTCTGTTCCTTGGTAGAGTTATGCAAAGGAGATATGTTTGTCTACCCAGCAAGTATGAAGTCAAGCTTCAAGGTAATATAAAATAAGACATAAATGATTTAAATGACTTATCTAGAAAAGAAAGGAAATTCTAGGGGAAAGAAATGAATATACAGTCTTAAAAAGGCCTGAAAAATGAAGAGGGAGCAGAGTACATTGAGGACTGTAAAAAAAGTAAAATAAAATAAAAAAGAAAGAAAGACAGTGGGTTTAAATGAGGCTGGAAATATAACAATAATGGACTTTGTTCTATTAAACCAAATTAAGTATTTCCTAAATAAATATCCATTCTCAGGTGACAAAGCTTGGTCCAAAGCAACCTCCACACAAACAGTTATATTCTAGCTTCATGTATAAATAGAATCTAAAATAAGAGTACAGCTTCATAACCAAGCAACTCAGTTTCAGCTGATCACAGTAGCAAACACCCCAGTCAATCCCACACAGAAGACTGACAAAATATGACCTTATAGGTCAAGTGCCCACTACAGCCAACCGGGTTTCCACTGGCTATAAAAGTAGGCTCATATGTGGTGGGTGGGACATTTTGCACCAAAATGGTTGTGGTGTGCTGTCCAGTTCTACAAACTTTGGCTTAACCCAATAATCATTTTTTAAATTTTTTTAAAGAATAAAAAGTAATAATAGAAAAATACACTGCATGAGAAACTGTATAATAGTTCGCTACACAAAGTAATAGGAATTCAGCAATGATTGCTATATTGCGTGATGTTATCTTTAAATTAGTTGTCTAGGGCCCAGATATAAATGTGCAAAGTTGGTTTAAAGAAAAAGCAAACAAACAAAAATAGTTGTAAGGAAGTCAAAAGAAAAATGTATAAGAAAAAACTTCAAAAATTAAACATTACTCCTTTTAAAAGCCCAACAGAAACTGGCAGTACAATTATCTAAATTATCCTGCATAAATACTTAAGCATCTCTCTATCTCTTCTTTCATTTGTGCATTTCTGCAACTCGGTTTTTCCTTCCCATTAAGAAAGAATTTCTTCCTTTCACAGTGTCCAGTGTTCCTTTCTAAATTTATTTACTCGTTTAGGTTCTAACACTAATGAGACAATGCAATGTTTGTACATATGGGTCTGATTTATTTCATTTACCAGTATAGTCTCTACTTGAGTCCATTTATCTACAAAAGCCTAAGATTTATCATTTTTTATAACTAACACTCCATGTATAAAAATACATATTTTTTATTTATTCCTTGGTCGATGGGCATTTGGGTTATTTCTACGATTTTTCTATGACAAATTGTGCTAATATACAGATGGATGCACATATATTACTGTGATATCATGACTTCAGTTCTTTTGGGAAAATAATCGGAGGGAAATAACTGGCTTGAATGGGACCTTCACTCCTGGATTTTTGAGGAATCTCCATACTGATTTCCATAACGATTGCACCAGCCTCCAATCGCATCAATAGTGAAGAAAGACTCCTTTTTCCCCATAGCTTCTCCAGTATTTGTTATTAGTTGATTTTTTGATAATAGACATTTTTTCTCTGGCATATGAAGATGTATCAGTGTAGCTTTAATTTACATCTCTTGAATAACCAATGATGCTGAACACTTTTTCATATATTTATTTGCAATTTGAATCTCATTTGTGAAGTGTAAATTCATCTCAGATGCTCAATCTTAGAATGAGGTTTTGAATTTTGGAGGCCTGATTTTTTTTAAATTTTTATATGTTCTAGATAGGAGTCCTCTGTCTGATGGATAGTCTGCTATAATTGTCTCTCACTTTATGTCTTTTCTTTTTATTCTGTTGATTTCCTTTGATGTGCAGAAACTTTTTAAAAAGATAAAATTCCAGTAGTTGATTCTTTTTTTTTTTTTTTCAGAACCACGGATTGAACTCGGGCCCTTGTGCTCACCAGGACTTAATTCTCCTGCACTATCTCCCCAGCCCACTCAGTGGTTGATTCTTGAGGTATTTCCCCTGAAGTTTGATTTTTGTTCATGAACTCTATACCCACCCCTATGTCCTTAAGGTTTTTACCTACTTTCTCCTCGAGAAAATTTATTGTTTTGGTTTTAATACTTTCACTGTAGTTTTTTGCATGGTAATAGGCATGGGTCTATCTTAAGCCTTGGGCATGGTGAAGATAACATTTTTAGCATCATTTACTAAAGAGGCTGTCTTTCTTCCAGGCCACTTTATCAAAGATAAGTTGGCTGAGTTTGTTTGTCATTCTGCCTGCATCTTCTAATCTGTTCCATTGATCTTCAAGTCTATTTTTTTCCAGTAGCACGCTAATTTTACCACAGTAGCTTTGTATTATGATCTCGAATTAGGGATTATGATGCCTTCTGCCTTTCCTTTGTTACTCAGTATTGCTTTTGCTCTTCTAAAACTCTTGTAGTTCCAGATGGATTTTAGGAAAGCTTTCTTGTAGATCCGTGAGGTATATTAATGGTGTTTTAATTGGGATTGCATTGAATCTGTATAACAATTTTTGAAGGATGGCCATTTTGACAATGTTGGTTCTTCCTATCCAGGAGCAAAGAATATCTTTGCATTTTCTGAAATCCTCTTATATAACTTTTTTGAAGAGAAATATAATTATGGCTGTATAAATCTTTTACTTTTGTCTAGGACTGATTCCTAAGCATGTCATTTTTGAGCATGTTATTGTGAAAGGTATGGTTTTGATAATTTCTCTCTCAGTGTGATCATTGTTTTTATGCAAAACTGTTATTGATTTTTCAGTGTTGAATTTGTATTCTTCTATGCTACTAAATTTGGTTAATAAATGTATAGATCTCTTGTTAGAGTTTTTGAGGTCTTCTATGAACAGTATCATGCCATCTGCAAATAATGATAATTTCACTTCTTCCTTTCCTATCATTATTTCCTTTATTACTCTCTCTTATCTAATTCCTCTGGCTAATGTTTCCAGAACTATACTGAACACGAGAGCTGACTGTGAAAACAATTGTATTTTTCCAGTTTTTAAAGTGAATGTTCTCAATTTTTGTCCATTTAGTACAAAGTTGGCTATTGATTTGTCATAGCTAGCTACTTTAGGGTTTATGTAAATACCACCTATTTTAATTTTCTGTAGTTTTTTTTTTTTTTAATCACAAATGACTATGGAACTTTGCCAAAAGCTTTGTATGCATATATTGAGAGGATCATGCAGTTTTAGTGCCTGGCTCTGTTGGTGTAGTGTGTTACATTTATAGATTTATGTCTATTAATCTATCCCTGAGATGAATCCCAGTTGGTCATGATGTATAATTCTCTTGATGATTTTCAGCAGTCTGCTTGCCAGTATTTTATTGAGGCTTTTTGCCAATATGCTGAATCTGGGTGAATACTGCATGCTTCCAAAATGTCAATACAAAGGAGCAAAAGGCAATCTGAGACCTCCATCTGATCAGAGTAAATCCAGGAAGCACAAATAAAAATAAGTTAGAAGTAACAGACTCGAAACTTATGAATGGATAGCAACTGAAGTGAGGAAGCATCTCCATCATGCTACAGAAGAAATCTCATCAGAAATAATCTCTCAGTTCCTCACCTTGAAAGCCACCAGTGAGACCTAGTAGGCTAGCCTCATCCCCTAACTATCCTGCTGGAGTTCTGCTGTGCCCTGCCATACCATCCACACCCTGATGGAAGATTTGGCAGCCTTAGTTCCACCACCACATGTGCCCTGCCAGAGTTTTGCTGAACCCTGACCACCCATCCATTCCCTGAAGACTGCCAGGGAGACTTGACAATCCTAACCCTTCCCCTCCAGCCATCCTGCCAGAGGTCTACTATGTCCTGACCACTGATCATCACCCTGAAGACTACTGGGGAGACCTAGAAGACTGTCATGGGGACCTGAAATCAGGTGTACAGAAGAGTGCCACGGGGACATGTGGGAATACTGGGGAGTCATACACTCACCAATCCACAAATGAAGAGAGCCTTGCAGAACTTCAGCATACAGTCATCAGCATTAGATCCTTCTTGAGGTGTGGCTTCACCCCTTTCCCTCAGTGAGGTGGAAGCTACACTAAACTCCACATAGCAGGAAAATTGCTGACCCTACCCTAACCTCCCACTCTCCTAAAAGCCTTGCTCACCTGAAATCCAGCCTCCTACCATCAGTGCAGTTAGGGAGAAAATTGAGAGATTTTAAAAATGTCAAAGGTAAGCAACAAAAGGCAATCTCAGACCTCTAGCCCATGCAAAATAAATCAAAAAGACAAGGTCATAGAACTTGAAAATCACACACCTGAAATTTCAGAGATGATAGCAACTGAAGTAAAGAAGCAATACCGGGCTATGGAAGAAATCAGATCAAAAATAATCTGTCAGGAAAAAAAGAATAGACAACGATCATGAAAGAATTGCTCAATATATCTAAAGACTTAGATTAAAAAAATAGAAGGGGATAGAAAAATGATGGAAACACTGAATGAAATGTACAGGAAAGAACTAGAATGCATGAAATAGAGTCAAACATATCCAGGACATTAAGAATCCTATTGAAAGCTGGCAAAACTGATTCAATGAACCACAAGATAGAATTTAAGACCTTGAAGATATCATTGCAGCTAGTGAACATGAAGGAAAATATTTCTTAAAAATAATGAGAGACCAGAAAATAACAATACAGTAGTGCAAGATGATGCAAAGAAAGATAATATAAGACTAATAAGTATCAACAAAACAACTGGAGTCAACATAAATGGTATAAAAACAGAAGTAGTAGCAGAAAATTTCCTAAACATGGGAAAAGAATCAGACCTAGACATAAGTGAGCCATATGGAACTCGAGCTAGCCATAATCAAAATAAATTTTTACCTAGACACATAACAATCAAGATCTAAGAAGTTAAGCAAACGAATGGAATAATAAAACCTGGTAAAGATAAGAAACGGATCATCTAAAATGGAAAGCCCATCAGAATCACAGCAGATTTCTCAACACAGGGCATAAAATGAAGAAGAGCTTGAAGTGAGATATTTCAAGTATTGAAAGAAAACAAGTTTCATCACAGATGGATGTGCTCTGCAAAACTATATTTCAAATTTAATGGAGAAATTTGATACTGTGGCAAAGAACAACTGAAGAAATTCATGACAACAAAATAAACATTAGGAAGAGTACTAACATATATTTTAGAAAGACACAAAGGCTAACACAACTTCAAAAACAAAAGAAAAGAACCACCAACCAGACCAAATAATTAAGCAAAGGAGAAAATTAGGGATCTTATGGAAGGAAACAGTGTGACAAAGATAAACCAATACAGGGGCTGGGGAGATAGCTCAGTAGGACAAGTACTTGCCTGGCAAAAGGAAGGACCTGAGTTCAATCCCTGGTTCTGGAAAAAAAAAGTATTAAGAAAAATATTAAACCAATACATATCAGTTATAACCATTAATATAAATGGTCTCTATTCACCAATCAAAACAAGCAGACTGGCAGAGTCAAAATCCACTAAGCTGCATACAAGGAATACAATTAACTTAAAAAGAAATGCACAGACTGAAAGTCAAAAGATGGAAAACAATACTCCATGTGACAGGAACCCAGAAAAAAAGCAGTCATAGCTTTTTTGGTTGCTGATAATGTCAACTTCAAACCAAGTGTGATTGAAAGAAATTAAGAAGGTCACAACATACTTGATAAGGAAG
The DNA here is from genome assembly GCA_004027025.1 of Myocastor coypus. Taxonomy (NCBI): domain Eukaryota; kingdom Metazoa; phylum Chordata; class Mammalia; order Rodentia; family Myocastoridae; genus Myocastor; species Myocastor coypus. The sequence continues at coordinate 37,946 of PVJA010018917.1, forward strand.
AAATGCAAGAGGATGGGATAACAATTATCAATATATATATGCATCTGATGTAGGAACACCTAACTATATAGGACAAATTTTAACACTCACCAGAAATCTAGATGATCTGAGCCTTTGCAGTGAGGTCCAACTAGTCGAGGATGGGATAACAATTATCAATATATATATGCATCTGATGTAGGAACACCTAACTATATAGGACAAATTTTAACACTCACCAGAAATCTAGATGATCTGAGCCTTGCAGTGAGGTCCAACTAGTCAAGTTTGGCAGAGCAGAGCCAAAAGGAGGAAATGAGCCTTGTGGCCAGCTCAGTGGAGTGGACACAGAAGGAGGAGGTGAGAGCTGTGCCTGGACACAGTGAGCTGAAACATACTGCTAGGTCCAGCGGGGTCCAGACTCCAGCCCAGACCTACAGGATGATCCTCGTAGAATGAAGGCAGCAAGAGGTAACTTAGATGATTTAGTCTACCTAAAAGACTCCAAGGATGTGAATGGGAGGTGCCCAGACAGAACTCAGGGAAACAAGTTTACTAATAAATTCCCAATTTGTGATCTGCTTTGTAATATAGCTATAGTGTTGGCTCCTATGGCCTAAGATATAAAACGGTCAGAAAAGGTTACCAATTTATAAATTTCACTTGCCATAGTTAGTGTTGCTAATTGTACTACTGCAAACAGGATGCTACATTTACCTTAACCATATTTTTTTTCCCTTGGGTAATAATATCAAGAGGCAGTTGGTAAATAAACTCACTAAAGCCCTATTCTGAAGGATTGAGGACAGTGCCAAATGGAAACCAATATCCAACTCTCAATTAATAAAGAAGGCAAAAATCTTGGGACATACACAGTACAAGAATCTCTCACATGAGAGAGATACCTAAATAACAGACTCTTCACAGAGAGATTCTGATTACAGTGATGCAGCTACCTACTAAAAAAGTTTCACATAAAAGTATCATGAAAATCAAAATAAAGAGTTCTTTCCAAACTAAAAATTACAAAACAGAGTAGCAAATGCAAACACAGGCCCTGAACCCACCCAGAACAAATACAGAATACAACAGCATAGAAGAAATTCGAAGTCACACACTTGAAACCTCTGAAGTAATAACAACTGAAATTAAAAACAGAACTGCAAAAGTGTACAGAGGAAATCAGATCACAAATAATCTCCCAGGTTAAAAGAAAATGATAACTATAATGATAATACAACTAGGCCTTTTTTTTTTTTTTTTTTTTTTTTTTTTTTTAAAAAA